>OMNZ01054303.1:0-27837 GCA_900303255.1 Lesueurigobius sanzi | reverse complement strand
ACAGTTTCCCCTGGGGCAGACTGACAGAAGCGAGGCTGCTCACATCTGCGCCAACGGTCCCTCCGACCACCACCAACCATTCACACTTAGGCATTGGGTGAAGTGTCTTGCCCAAGGACACAACGACAGTCTGCACCTGCAGGAGCCGGGATTCGAACCCCCGACCTACCGATCATGAGACGACCCGCTCTACCATCTGCGCCACTGTCGCCCCAGTGGCGCAGATGGTAGAGCGGGTCGGGATTTTATGGATAGAAAGGATCCTCGTGCCAAGTGTTGACTCTTTTTCCTCATCAGCCATTTTGAGCAAAAACAAACAAAAGATCTAGCTTTGATGAAAGAGCTCCTCACTCATTTAACACTTAAGTAACTTACAATTCATTTAATTTTTTATTATTTATGGTAAATGATGACAGTGAGGACATGAGGCAGTTTCCTGTCTATGATCCAGTAGGAGGGACGGATTTGGAAATCCCTATCCAAGAGGATCAGGATCATTTTAATCCAATCCTGCAACGTTTTGAAATACCGGGATATCAATTTCAGATCCATGGATTTGAATCAGAGGATTTGGAAATCTGGATCATTATTATCCGGATTCAAAGTTTTGAAATACTGGGCCCTGGTTTGATTCAAAGGATTTAAAAAATCCTGCATATTAAACTCTTAGAAAATACTTTTACTTTTTACTTATGAAGTACATTTTACAGTGGACACTTTGATACTTTTACTTAAGTCGGAATTTAATCTGATACTTTTACTTTTATAAATTCTTGGTCCTGTACCTGCACTTTTACTTAAGTTACAATATTGAGTACTTCCACCACAGGCCCACTCACACTCAAGGCTCCTGTTTTAAAACATAGCATATTACCATCCAGAAAAACAAACAAAACATTTTGAACAGCATATTATGATTTCCATTACATGTGCTTGATATCATTTGAACTATGATTATCTTGTCTAGTTTGTGGGTTGCGGTATCTGGTTGGCCCCCCTGGCGGCTCCCGGATCGTAGGGGGTGAGGATGCTGTGGAAGGTGCCTGGCCATGGCAGGTCAGTATCCAGTTCTTCAAACAACACTTCTGTGGTGGAAACATCATCAGCCCTCAATGGGTGCTCTCTGCATCCCATTGCTTCATCACAAATCAGTGAGCTATGTTCTGTTTCAGTACATCCATAATGTTTTGTTGGTGCCTAACAGATGCTCCCTTGTCCATTCAGAAAGACATACTTAGGGTATTTCCGTGTGGCAGCTGGACTGACTGCGTTGTCTCAGCCCGGAGATCAGGCACAGATTCGCTCCATCACAAAAATCAAGTTACACCCTGACTACAATACACAAACCTCCGACAGCGATGTCGCGCTCTTGCACCTGGACTCTCCCTTGGAGTTCAATGAGTACGTCCAGCCCATCTGCACCCCTCTTAATGAATTTGAAGAAGTCACCCTTAACTTCACCTACTGCTTCATCTCAGGGTGGGGCACCACCTTCTTTGGAGGTTAGTCCAGGAGATTGCTTTTGATTTTAGTTTTGGTGGCCACAAAACAAAGCCTCATTTATTGATGTACTAAGGATACGCTCCCTTACCTGCTAACAATAGAAAGTGAAAGAAGATGTGTCATGGATCAAATCAAATCAAAATAAAACAAAATAAGTAAGTGTATGTTGTGGTTTAGGTGGGAAATGTCTTAAACAAAGTCCCAGAGCACATTCACTTTCCAAAAGACAGATAACATGCAGTGAACCTTGTGGGGTCAGTAACAATACAAAGCACAATTATATAATAAGTATAAATGAATGTACTTTGTTGTCACCAAATTATGACATGGCTGAAAATAAACTCCAATGGATGCATGCAATTTCACCAGAAAGCTAACAGTGGTTGGCAGTTGTATTAAAGCACACTGTTGGTCCATTGACTTTTGTTAGGGTCTGCTGTGGACAGATTGCGGGAGGCCGAGGTGGAGCTGATTGACAGAGGAACATGTAACCTGAGCAACTGGTACAACCATCTGATCACTAAAAACATGATCTGTGCGGGTCTGGAGGCCGGCGGAGTGGACTCATGTCAGGTGGGTTAGGGATCACATTTTCAGGTTTTGGGCCAGTTTTCTCTCTTAACACATACACCTTTAAACAAATAAATGACCTAACCTGTACAATAAAGAGTGTAATTATTGCTCTGATTCAATGTTTCTCCATTGAACCAAATGGGAAATGGAAACTTAAATGACCATTTTCTCAAAATGCATTTTTATCACATTGTGGCACTGGCAATATCTCCACTTTAGTAGCTTCTTCAAACTTTTCAGTCTTAACAATAGTTTGGTTAGATAGATTTTTCAACATTCTAATTCCTATCCTGGTTTATTTAGTTTGGAATTCTTTCTTCTTTTTTTCAAGATATTCAAATTACTAATATATCAACAAAATAAAACCATACATTTAAACCTGGCTCTATCCATTATTTAGATTTTATCACTGAAAATATAGCCAATTTTCATACATAAAACACCTATGAAAACATAGAAAACTTGCAAGACATTTTTTTTGTCACATCTCTGTCAGTAACATACACACTCAAATAAAATGTCTTACCCTTTATAGGGCACTCATTGAAATACTCTAAAATTTTAAAATTCAACCTTAGAGTGTTATTGGAGGACATAACACTACTTTATTTCTGTTGAAACATAAAAAAAAAAAAATCATTATCATGTCCAAAATCATGTGCCCATTTTTGATGCCTCGCCCTATTAGGGTTGTATAAAAATCACAATGGTGTATACATAAAAAAAAAATACAAAAAAAAGTCACAAATCTGACAAAAATCACTGAAATTCACAATTTGCGGCTGCAATATTACCAAAAAAAAATGGGCTTAAACTGTCTCTGAATCACAACTTTATCAAGTTATAAAAAGTAGTTATGGGCGAGAGAACCCTAATGACACATCAGTGCTCTTTTTTGAATCAGTCTCAAAAACGATTGAGCTTCAAACCTGTAATATTTGATCAACTTAAAACAGCTACAACACTGACACCATGTTGGACAACATTTAAAATCGCACCTTATCTCATAAACACCTCAAAAACAAAAAGTCTCAGAAGGGCGTATGATCAAAAATGGTGCCTGCAGTTTTCATGCTGTGATTTCACGTCCTCCAGAACAACATTTATATCATCACCTAGCACAACTATTCACCAGTAAAATGTGTGAGTTTCATCAACTTACCATTGTTAGTTTGGATGTTATGTTCAGAAATGTAAGGTGAATTTAGCCAAACTAGCTCCTTTTTTGGACTTCAGAGAAAACAGGAAGTTGGTCTCTGCTGATTGGTCAAATGTCACAGGGGTGGGACCTGTGCTGTAGGGTGATCCCTTCTGATTGGCTGCGTGAGGGCTTCTTTACTTTACTGAGGTGCAGCTGGGATGCCATCTGTAAAGTGTTGGGAAGTGATCAAACATGGTAACTTGCCCTATTCACCTTATTCAGGAAGTTGCACTGGGGGCCGCCATTTTGTGTTTATGGCCAAACTGCAGGTCTGACTTGAGCTGCTATTGGCTTGATGTCAGCTTTTGGTGAAACATGTAACATATACAACAAACTGCTGTGTAAATATATCCATCAGCTTTGGTCCTTTAAAGTTCTTCACAGACCATCAGCCAATTAGACTGACAACAAAAAGTAAATGATTATATCTCTGAAAAAAATATTTTAGGAGACTTTTCTTATGTCGTCCTTCCACTGAAACTAAACCTGAGCCACACAAACTTATTTCCTTTGAGTTATTTGTTCATTCCTATTTTATTTTCTTCACTCTCTTACATTGACAACAATGGTAATCCCAGCTCACAGGAAGTGCTAATACAAACAGGAAATGCTTTTACAACAAAAGTGGGCGGGGCAGAATAAGGTGAATAAAGGGTTGCCCATGTAATGCTCGTTTGTGTCTTTGTGGTGCAGGGTGACAGCGGGGGACCTCTACAATGCTACAGTGATGCCCGTGAGGGGTTTTATCTGCTGGGAGTGACCAGTTTTGGCTACGGTTGTGGACGCCCACTCAAGCCTGGTGTATATGCGCGGGTCAGCAGGTACTACACCTGGATCATAGAGACGCAGCTGAGGTCTGGAGGTTCAAAGTCCAGGACAAGTCTGGCCTTGGTCCTCCTCAGTGGTGCTCTAATCCTGCTGCAAGTGTGAATAACATGTCTTATAATAACAATCCAGAGTGAATATTATAACAAAATACAGGTATGAACTAATTTGTTGTTACATAAATTTCGCTACAAGCAGTCACTAACTACAAACACCAAAGTTATTACAATATCCAGTGAAATAAATCACTTTATCAGTCATCAGCTATCATCCTTCATTCATCTGCTGTAATATGGATGTAATGTGAATGTCCACACATTCAATACGCTGCAGATACACACTGTACATGTGGTACTTGTATCACTTTTACTCTTATTTTTATTTTAAGTCTATATCAAAGTTTTAAATAATAAAAAACCTGTAAATTCAGCGTGTCATATTGGATTTCTTTGGTCTTGTGTATATTTCCCCATTGCTCATTATATTGATATACATCAAGAATACACTATATACAATTTTTTTAAATGTACTAAATTCTATCTCTGTTTTACATTTTACATAAGTACAGTAAAAGCGATGTCACAGCGCTCCAATCACATTTCAGGATGGGAAGATCCCAAAATACTGAGCACTGTACACCATGTTGCCATGGAGATTCCCTCATCACGAAGTTTAAACTGCAATTTGACTTTTGTCAAAGGGATAAAGATGCACAAATATTAAGACACACAAATATTTCTGGGTCCTCGATCAGCAGAAATGAGCAGAATCCTTCAAAGCGCTCATGTTTTTCATTCCTTGTGATATGAAAAGCGCTATACAAATAAGATTCCCCTTTCCCCTATAGCTACAGACGTGGGCATAGCACCTCATTCAATAACAATGAGTCAAATGATCAATGTTTGTTAAAATGTTAACATTTACCATGCCCTGTGACTTGAGCCCGTCCCAAATTGGCACACACCTGTGACGACTTGGAACCCAAAATACTAAGCTAAAGCTCTTTTACCTCTAGAACTACCAAGGCAGTCATTTTGACTGCTCCCAAATTCGTTTATGTCATTACTCTGGCTACATACATTTTTTGTATTCCTCATTTACTGACTTTTCCTGTATCTGTTTGTACCTTATTCACATGTTGTATTTTCAAGAAAATCTAAAATCTAAAGGAGATTTAGGTAATTCTACCTAGAACTCCCAAAGGCAGTCCTTTTGACTGCTCCATTGACTTCAATGTCATTTTTGAATGTATCAATTTTTTTCTCCCATTCTGGCCAATGAGGAGCAGAGGGCACCAACTGCCATAGAAAGTTGGTTGGGCAACAAAAAATGTAGTTGGTTGGGCATTAAAAAATTACATTGAAGTCAATGGAGCAGCCAAAATGACTGCTTTGGGAGTTCTAGGTAGAATTACCAAAATCTCCTTTTGATTTTATATTTTCTTGTAAAATACAACATGTGAATAAGGTACATACAGATACAGGAAAAGTCAGTACATGAGGAATACAAAAAATGTATGTAGCCAGAGTAATGACATATACAAATCTGGGAGGATTCAAAAGGACTGCTTTGGTAGTTCTAGTAGTGTCAACACTCTGGTACTTCTAAAGTGGTTTGAGCGACACCTGGTGGCCAAAGACAGCCAATTCTTCAACGCGTGTAGAATATAAAAATACCCAATAGACTCTGACAAAGCATCTTTTATTTGACATGAAACACATCCAAATGACAGTGACAGTGTCAAGTAAGACATGTTTTCCGCACCAGTTCAGAGCGTCTTTGCTGCAGCTTGACTAATGCATAGTGATCAGATAGTCCTTGGTTTGAGGTATACATTGCGGGCCCCTTGAGCTTCGTGTGGAAAAATCCCAATTTTTATTACCTCACGTCGTGTACATCAACAATTTGTGCTTGAAAATAATATTGTAGCTTTGACTGCACACGGTTCTCTGCAACTTGACGACTGAAAAGGTTACTGAAGAGAAATAGTGCACTGTATAGCAGTAAGTCATGAACATGGGTTAAAAAAATGACCTTCGCATACGACATTGGATGATCGCTATGCTTTCCCTTATGAAGAATAGCACCAATGTCTATAGAAAAGGCTTTAAGGCCAATGGGAAATTATAAAACGTTATTTATAGTTTATAGGAGTGAAACAGTAGCAACAAAGCATAATTACATGGCAGCTCAAGAAAAAAGCTTCACTTTATCATGTGTTGTACAGTTTGTCCAAAATAATAAAAAAACGCCGGCTTCAAATTACCAGCAACGGTCACAAAATGAAAAGTGGTTTATTAATAGTTGTTTTAAGTATAACAGATGTGCAGTTTAACAGGAAACAAAAGGATTTAAAAAGTTTATAAAATATATTAACTTCAAATTTTGGATGGAAAGACATAAAATACAGTGGAGGCGACATGTAAAAACAAAACGCATAAACGGTTTTTAAAATCTGGGGACAAGCCTTTCACCAGAGAACGTTTAACACCATCGTGGGAAAAGTGCACATCGGTCCTGCCAAGACATCGTGAAACCTTTTTTCTTGCAATGAGTGAACATTAAAATAACAACGTAAAATAAATGCTGTCAAGTACGAAACTGTCAGTCAAGTTTATCATAGACACTTTTCCATGTACACATTTAACACCAATGATACAGTTTTTGACCTCTAAGATACAGTATACAGCCAACGCCCTTCGCCTTAGTCATTAGGCCGCTCCCAGAGGACTCTTATTGTCTGCCATTTTGTCACATAAGCGGCTCCTGATTGTTGTTCGTTTTCCAAATGCGGTGATTCTCTTCAGTGTCACAGACATTCAACAAGATTTCAAAATGGCGATAATGAAATGGTCAAAAGGCGTTAAAACAAACTCTCCCTGTGCCTCCTTTAAAAACATAAGTGATATGACGAAGCTGGCTTTGTATAGTCAGACTAACGCTTCAGCCAGATACAAAGGTTGGTGAAGCTCCACAGGTTTAGTAAGGCAAAAGTCTGTGGAATTTCCTTTTTTTTCTTTTTTAAATCGTAACATATTAAACAGTCCTTAATCCTACATGTCACAAAGGCGCAGCATAAAGGCACTATTCTGCCTTTTTGGTGATCTACTCGTGATGCTAACACAGAAAAAGCACAGACTGGAAAAGCTAGTGGCTCACGTCTCCTTAAGGATATTATTTGTTATTCTAACAAAACTAATATTGTTCCAGGGCTTTTTTTTTTTTTGAACATTTTCAGCTGAAGAAGATGAATATTGAACTGGGAACTACCATTTAGCAGAGCAAAGCTTAGCACTAGCGCTAACAATCAAGCCTTTTATGGATGTTTGGGATTTCTTAATTTTACTTTTGTTTTGCCGGTTTGGCCCATCATTTGCCCAAGGCTGTGTCTGAAGTACAGGATCATAACCTTCAGTGATAAAACCAGATGTTCATGTAGAAGATCCAGCAGTGCTACTTTGTTTAGGCTTTAAATAGCCTTGTGCACATAGACAAAATCTGCATCTTTCATTTCAGACACAGCCTTTAAATGCACTCATGTTAGTACATCTACAGCTTCACATTCAGAAACTGTTTTCATTTTGAGAAATGTATTAGCACCATTACAATCATACAAGCTATCTAACAAACCAACTCCGACTCGCACGGAAAATGAGAAATCTGCCAGTTAAAGCTCAACGGTTGTTTTTCTTCACGTGGTACGAGACCGTTTCTATGGGATGCATCTAGTTCGTAGCGGGGCAAAGCCAAAATGCACCTGCTTTCGTGGAGGTTCGCGCGCCGGGCACATGATAATACTGTGACTGGACTGATACTGGCTGATGGGATGAGGAGGCGTGTCCTCGTCGGGTGGACAGGGCAGACATGAACCTAGAGGTGCAGGGACTTTTAAAGTGCAGAGGAATAGGTCTGGTCCTCTCAGCAGATCCAGTGAGACGTCTTTCCATACAGGAGTAAAGGATGGAGGAAACAAACAGGTGCGTGGTTTGGCTCAAAACCAAGGAATGGAATAAAACGTTTCTAAGATGCATAAAAATGTCTTGAACGAAATTGTGAGTTTGAGCAATGTGAGAGTCGAGGATGCAGACAAGTGAAGGTGGTTTCCTTTCATCCGACAGTTGCACTGCCGGCATGAGAGAAAAGCCCCTCCCATCCCAAAGCACCTGGACTGTGGAGGACGAGCAGGTGGAAGCAACAGTTTTAAGAGGGAAGCACTCTCTCACTGCACCGCTCTCACCTCCAGATGTTTGGTGTGGGGTGTGTGCTCAGAGCCTGGCTCAGGTTTATGCGTCTCTCATTGAGGGATGTTCACATGTTGTAGGCCACGTAGATGGGGTCCAGTTGGTCTGCCAGGAACGAGTCCCGCAAGTGCATCCGCTGCTTCTCGCCCCTGGAGTTGATGGGGATCACCCCTGGGTCCACAATGACCACCACGCCCACAATCAGGTGGTGCTCCTCCAAAACCACGTTGGTGACAAGAGGTACCAAGTCCAAGGCCTCCTGCTCAGATCCACTCAGCTCTGCTACCACCACCAGCAGGTTGGTCCAGGTAAACACAGCACTGAAGGCAACAAGGGAAACAGTTCACCTTTACAGTGCCAAAGAATTTCCCTCTCACTCAAGCCTCATTACTCACCTCTCTGCAATGCTGCGATGTGCTCGCGACACTGAGGTCTCGATGTCTATGGGGTGGTAGCGCAACCCTCTCAGCTCCAATGTTTCATCAAGAGAGCCCACAACAAACAAGGCATCATGACGATCTGTAACAAAAGCATTACATCAGGCTACTGCAGTGACAAGTTTCACAGTCACCGATCTTAAAGTAGAATGTTAAAAAAACATGCCGATAACGCTTTCATTTTTGCACCCTTACAAAGCAATGGACTATGGACTCACCTCCACTTGCATCCAAAAGCTCGGTCCTCTTGATAAAGCCCAAGTACCCTGTCCTGGCCCACACGGTTTGTGGATCCCCAAAGCTGAGTTTTGTGTTGAAGTGGTCGGCCTGTAGGTTCTCCTCACCATAGATGGTGTAGTAACCACTGGCACAGTGAGGACTGTTCACCCAGATCTAAACAAAGGCAAAAGAAAACAAAAGATACAGAACAAGAAAAGAAAATGAACAAGCACACTTTGTGTATTTAATCAACAAAAGTGGGTTCAGGAAGTTTGTAATAAATCTACAGTCCCTGACAATGTATGGAATTTACTATATAACCAAAGTTAGGGAAATTAGCTCAACCGCGACTGGGCCCTCAGCTGTTGTGTTGGGTCTGAATCCTTAGGTGACTATGAAAATAAAATTGTTCATATTTTCTCTAAACGTTAAGCAGATGTCATTACAGAAACAACATACAACAACATGGCAAAAGAAGCCAAATGAGTGTGTATTTGTTTTGACGCATGTTATGTTTAGAATGAAAATAACTAGTGTTGTTCCGATACCATTTTTTCTCATCCGATCCGATACCGATATTTGGACTCCGAGTAGTCGCCGATACCATGTAGTTCTCCGGTACCACGGTGTAAATAAAAACACTAGCAAAAGTCTGTAAAAAGACGCCAAAGCCCATTGCATATGGCTCATTCTGCCTATAAAATATATTCTGTCACTGTTCTGTTTTCACTCTAAAGATTAAAAGAAGGCAAAAAAAAGAAACACAAACGTATATGCTGTGATCTTTAGAGGATTTCGTGTCTGCAGAGCCCAGAAAAACACATTGTAGTATCGGATAGGTTTTGGTTCAGGTACTCGCCGATACCGATACTTGAAAAATCTGTGGTATCGGCATGAAATCCGATACCAGTATCGGTATCGGAACATCCCTAAAAATAACACGTGTGCATTCCTTCCATTGTGTGCCATATCACCCTCAGCCTGTGAGTGCTGATCTGACAGATTTCAGAAGCTAAGCCAAGTTGATCCTGATTAGTGCCTGGATGGGACTTAGACAGTGATGGAGAAACTACAGGTAGCTTGTGTGAGTGATTGATAGTGGTCGGAGGGTCGTTTGGCGCAGATGTGTGCACTGCAGCCGCACTGTCAGCAGGCCCCAAGGGAAGCTTACAGTAAGTAAGTCAACTTTCTTTGTATAGAGCTTTCACAGAACATTGTACAATTCATGGCAGCACTGAGTTCGTAGAACTAGAATGCTTTCCCAAACAAATACATTTTTAGATTATTTTTGAAGGCATCTACGGAGTCGAGAGGAAGTTGGTTTCAAAGTCGGGGCACTACAGCTTTGTCTCCCCGAGTTTTAAAGCAGGTTTGGGAAATCATCAGCAGGTTCTGTCCAGACGACCTCTGGCTCTGAGCTGAGCTGTGGGCTTAAGTAGATCAGCAATGTAGATAGGAGCCTGACCATGTAGAACTCAAAAAGTTTGCAGCAACATTTTAAATTGCACACGATACACAACGGAGAGCCAGAGCAAGGATCTCCACACAGGTGTAATGTGGGAACCCTGGTGATGCAGGTCAAAAGTCTTGCGGCTGACTGCAGACGAGCCAGCTCTTTTTTGCTTAGACAAGTGAAGAGTAATCCAACCACGAGGACATAAAAGCATGAATGGTCGGAGAGACTGACTTTCTTTCTACGACTACAGGGTAACCTCTATTTTCAGCTCTGGGCCAGGTGGAGAGACTATAATCAGAGGCATGTCACCCCCCCACCTAATTTGATTAAGTTTTTGTGTGTTGTTTGGCAAGTTGATGTGATCAGTGCCCCCCCCCCCTTTTCTGTATTGTTCGGTATTTTCCTTTGTTCTGTTGTGTTCATAATTTTAAAATAACAAAATAAAAATAAAAAAAGCATGAATGGTCATTGCCAGCTCTTCAGAGAATGGAGTAAATGAAAAATCCTCCCCAAAGCCCTTTGGGTGACTTGTGTCATACAAATCCTTTCCTGTTCGTTCCTCTTCCCTTGCAGAAGTCAGAATGGTACAGTACATAAAAATAGCTATATAAAAATAGATAGTAAACTAAAGAGGTATGAACCCACACCATTTAAACAATCAATTACGCAATATAATTCAATAAAAATAGTGATAGATTATTGTCCTAATCTTTAAAATTAACCCAATGTTGTAGTTTTGCACGAGACCAACCTCTCCTAGATGCGAATCTCCCAGTGGGCCTCTGGTCTCTGGATTCACAATGATAACCCTGACTCCAGGTAGGATCTGAAATAGGACAGACAGAGCACAGCTTAAGCCTCAGGTATGACCTCCCCTTGTGTGTGGTCAGCTCTGCCATCACACCAATGAGCCTGGAGTCAATAATCAATACATACTGTGCCTGACTCCATGAGAGGAAGACTCTGGGGCGCCCCTCGCTCCACCAGCCTCACCCTAAAGGACACACATGACACGGATGACTGGGTAAGATCTGTACAACCTGCGGCCATCTTGGTAAGGTCCTGTGGTGTGTGCAGAGTCCTTACCTGTCGTGTCGCAGTGACTTCATGTCTACATAGACCGTAGAGGGGTCGGGTCCAGCTGTGCCCTGAGCAGAACAAGAGCGACATCCCCATTATTCATCTCAATGTGAAATGTAGTAGACTGTCAATATAGGAATTAAGCGGTAAATGGCTCCCTGGAGATACAACGTGTTTGTAATAGATTCTTTCACAGCCTTTAGTATACAATGTTGATTAGGTTTTCTCATCTGATTTCCATGAGAACAGATTTGTGCGACACCTTTTACAAACTCAAAGCAATCCTGACCTGTAAGCAGATGGCCAGGTTGACTCTGGATCCAAAGGCAGTACTAACGGCCCGAGACGACAGGCCCAGGTCTTTGAAGAGTTTAGAGAACGACATGGTGAGGCCCAAACGAGGCCGTTCCTCTGCGATCACCACGCAGCTCCGTACACAGGACAGGTTCACTCCCCGAGCCTTTAGTTAAAACAGCACAGACACATCAGGCAATCGGCTTGTTTTATCGGTTACATTTATGTAAATAGAAACAAGAAAAAGACACTTTAAGGCGAGACACAGCAGGTGACACCATTGATTTTTCATGGGGTGGGGAATTTCGAGATTTCTTCGTAGTTTGGTCCTACCATGTTAATGTAGAAAAATATACCAGGAAATGACTCCAGCGGTGCCTTTTTCCTTCATCTGTCGCTCCTCTCACCCGCGTGTTCATGCATAAACCTTGACATATTTGGTATCCACGTGGAGTGTGTAAAGTCCACAACAAGACATTGTACGTCATACATGATAATATCCTCTCTGGGACAAGCCAGTGAAGAAAATGAGTGGACAATATCTTGCGCATGCGCTGATGCTACTAAACTCTAAAGCCAATTTTCATTGAGTGTTATTACTTTACTCTTACATCGACATGTGGAGTCTGTTGGTTCTACTGAAGGGAACTTCAGTAGAACCAACAGACTCCAAACCGTCCAGTCTTGTTCAGAGGGATTTTATATATTTAATTCTTAGTCTGATTTATTGAGTTTTGAATCCCAAAAAACAAGGCAAAATCCAAACTTTTACAGGTTTAATCACTAATAAGTAGTTTATTAAAATAACTAAATAAGATATCAAAAATCCCTGCTGAAAAAATCTTATCTAACTGATATAGGCTATCAACAAAATAAAACCGTAAATTTGAATCATGCTTTATCCATTATTTTGATTTCATCAATTTGGGTCATTTTTACATCAAATTTTCATTGGCAATTTGGGTCATTTTTACACATAAAATGCAAGATTTTTATATGAAAACATAAAATGACAGATTCACCTGTAGTGTCTCGCCTTAAATCACTCCAAGGTCACATACACACTATTTTCTCTATTAGAGGTTCAGGTTCACAATGTCTGTCATTTTACATTTCACATTGTTCATCGTCTTTGTCAGACAGCAGAAACAATACAATATAATGTAACATAACATGCTTCTCTGTGGTTAGTTTTACCTTCAGGATCTCGGTCTGTGTGCCGAGGCCTTTAGTGCAGAGCTCCATGACGGAGTAGGAGCAGAAAGTGTCTCTGATCTTGTACTGACTCAAAGTGCTCAGCCACAGAGGCAGTGAACTCTCCAGCTCCAGGGGAGGGATAAGGATGGACTGGTGACCTGAGTAAACGCTGGAATCACATGGTAAAAGTATGAAACATACTCATCCTACATGATAGTACTATCAAGGTTAGGGTGCATTACCTGGAGAGGCACCACAAAACAAAGCCCAGGCCGCAGTACGGGTCGAGGCAGATGGCTATTTGGCGAGAGGAGTAGAGCTCACACTGCAGCTTAATAGAGCGGCACAAGGTACTGACCGCCGCATGGGACATCTGCCAAAACAAGGCCCACAATATCACTACCCATTCACACACACCATGTCTCTGCTTCAGAGGTTGGACATGGACAGTTTGAGCAATGGGCTTGGAGTTACCTTGACCCCGGTCAGCATCCCTGTGGTGGACACGCTGAAGTCCAGGTAGGCCAGCATCTCAGCTGTGGGTGGTTTGTAGATGCTTGGAGGCCGCTTCCTCGGAAGATCATCTGAAAGAGGAAAATGGACACATTTTGTTATTTCAAATAAAAAAAACAGAGATCCAAGCTAGATGAAAATCAAGTATTGAGGCAAGAACTCTGACGATCTCTTGTGGTGTGATGTGGATGTTCAGGTTTGGGCTTCAGTTCAAAATCTAATTCAAGAAAAAAACTAAAAAACAAGCCACTCGTCCCACAACATAAATTCTGTTTATATTTTCTAAAAGCCTTTATTCTGCTGGGCTGGTTTGGAGCCGATATGCGTGGCAGGAACCAGCAATTTGTTTTAAATGATTTTAATGTGGAATAGCCCAGCAGAATAAAGGCTTTTTAGAGAATTAATGTTGTGGGAGGAGTGCCTTGGTTTTTTGATTTTTTCTTGAATTTCTGTCTCCAAACACCAAAGAGCACCTTCCTTCTACAAGTTCTGTTTATTTTTTGTGTTTCTGGTTCCCAAGCACTTTGTCTCTAGTATTTTTCTCTGATCTCGACAGTGTTGTTAGCTTTTTGTAAAAGATATTTTTAAACATTTCTCGCACACCTGTATCAATGATTGTGGGCCACGTCTTGACGTTGACACTGGCAGCTGCTTCCCTCGACCTGAGGATTCTCATGAGAGGCTGAGTGGTGAGGATGCAGGCGGCTTTACTCACCTGTAAAAGCACACACAAAGACATCAAGTTCTATAGCATACATGCTTTAGATCACATATTTGTTTTTATATTTGTGGACTCACATCAATGATCATGCGGACAGTGGGAAGTGTAGCAGCCAGGTTTTGTGGGTGGGGCGGTCTGACGGTCACAGGGATGACCCCCGCGTACAGACACCCATAAAAGGCAGCAATCAGATCAATACCTGCAGGAGAGACAACAGGAGAGAAGGAATAAAGTTTAGGATGAAATAATAACAATTAGGGTTTCATAATAGACTGTGGAGTTCATAAATTCTAAATTAATTCAATAGCGTGACATGTAGCACTTCGCAAAGTAACATGTACCTGGTGGATATAGCAGCACCACATTGTCCCCTGTGTTAAGGCCTCCTCTCTCCAGTAAAGTGGCTGTGATCTTCTCTGCACGTTTGTGAAGCTGTGCACATGTGGCTGTGCACACTGCCACCCCCTACAGGCACATACGCAGAATAGCATTATAGAACTGCATTTTTATGTGGATAACTACAGGAGAGCCAGTCATAACAATAGTTTAGTGCACCTTAGCATTGAGAAGAACATAAAGAACATGGTCTGGATCGGCTTGTGCTCTCCACTGCAGTGCTTCAGATAAAAACTGGTGCTGCAAAAAGAAGAAAAATGTTAAATGTTATCGAGCAGGGATCAAATAAATTAAATATATGTAACAATAGCAAGTCTTTTGGTTTAAATCCCATTAGTAACTTTGACACAAACATTAAAAAGGTAAAGCCACTGTGTGACTTGTTGACCTCTGGCTCAGAGCACAGGAGTGTTGTGAGCACAGCGTCATGCTGAGAGCATCTGCACCCGGCAGGAGGCAAATTGGAGCCACTGTCAAAAACTAACAAGAGTCAGAACTCTTAAAGACTAAAGGTCTGTCTGACTCAGAGGGCCTGAAAGTTTACTTTATAAAGTGTACATTTAAAAACCTGGATGCAATCAAGACAAATATCTGGAACGTTACTACTTTATCACAGACAGAATATTGGTTTGTCACTTTACTGACTCATAATTACTCCATCTACGTTGTTAAAGTTACATGTATCCAACAATAACCACTGTCTTATGATTGTAAATGTATGGAATATCAAAGGTTATCACATTACATAATACTATAGGTTTTTCAGATCATATAATATTAATATAAGTTTAATAATATAATACAGTTCTCAGGACATTTACTTCACACTGCAGTATATACAGTATACTGTGTATTGAGCATATTGTACACATGGACAGCACAAAAACACACTCTCTGGGATCCACTTAAAGAAAACATTCATAAACTAAACACCATGAACAAAAGCACAGTGCAGCATTGTGTCCAGTCTCTCTCCCAAACGTTCAGCAGCTTCATTCTGCTCAGAGAACTCACAAGCTCATGCCACACAAAGGAGCAGCACAGATAAACCAGCCAAAGGAGGGGCACACAATGTAGTGGTCTACAATTTGACATTTTGGATCTGCAAAGCAGCACTATAGCACCTACAATATTCAGTTATGTAATTCTGTACTGTACATAATAGTTTCAGTTTTATCAAATGCTATTGAGCACTTTTAAACCAAGTATTTAAATGAACATGTTTATAAAATAGTGCTGCTCTCATTAAAAAAACAAAGAAGACAGAAGAGAAGCCAGAGAAGCAGGGACTGCGGCCAGAGCCTTACCATCATCATGGGCCACATACTGAGCTACCAGCCCAAACCAAGAAAAGTAAGGCAGACAACAGGATAGAAGATTATCACCAATTTAAGCAGAGAGTGATCAACTTTTATAGAAGCAACAACATTAGTTGTATTTAAAGTAAATCATTATTTAGTCAATTGTTCTCAATAAGTCTCAATAAGTTTAGAATTACAGCAGCAGAGTGGCAGTGGGGCACCTTTCGTATTAAATCCTGGTCGTCCAGTGCACCCAGCTCTCGACCCGTGGCCTGAGCGATCCGCTTTCCTGCCACCAAGTTCCCCACAAGCATCGAAGCAGGACCAACATCCACTGCACAAAAACAGATCCACCATGAGTTAAGTTGAGATAAGTTATAAGTGACTGATATCATGACTGAAGGAAGTTCTGTTCGTACCTGGCTGCTTCTGTCGTGGCTTGGGCAGGTTGGTCACACATGTATGAGGGCACATGAGGATGTTACATGGGTGTAAGTTTCCGTCCAGAAAGTTCTGCTTGGTGTCACAGATGTGGATGCCTCCAAGAGGCGTCTTTGGCAGAGTGTTGGCTGGGACAAGTGCAAGGCAGTAAAGGCCAACCTGATGAATGCTGTCAATGGCCTGAGGAGAAGGAAAATGGTTCACAATGTTGTTCAATAACTTCACTTTCAAAGTTTGCTCAAAAGGTGCTTTACCTGTAACACTCGACTCATCCACTGAAAGCTGTCCTCTTCACTGGCGTCAGGCCTTTGCTCCGCCACGACAACTATCCTTTCATCGTAAAACACGGTCACCGAGAACACCGCAATCCTGGACACAAATACACAATGTAAAGGTAAAGTATGAATTAATTTAGTGCCAAACGTTTGAGATACAAGCACTCACCTTCCCCTGTAGACTGTTTTAACAGGCTCCACAGCGAGCGCAGTAGCCACCAGGTCGTCAGCATTGTGCCGCCTCTTGCTCACTGACAACAGCCCCTCGGTCTTTCCCACAACAAACACCAGACTTCCCTGACACATCCAAAATAAACCAGCTCACTTACCATTTCATATATACAAATATCTACAAAAGTAGGCTTTACCGGTCCGACAAATCCGAGTAGACCAGTGCGAGAAAAGGGCACCTCTCCTATAGGCGTCCCAGCCTGGTTTACAGGGATCACCTGTGAGTCAAGAGGCCAGTGCATTACACATAATGGCACTGAATAAACAGAAACAGCATCTCTACACTAAACATTATTATTGTGGCACCATCTAGTTACACAGAAAGGATTTATTTAGTAAAATCTGCACTATGTACTGTAGAAATATATGTTGCCAAATACATGATGACACATTAAGCAACAAAACACACCTCAAAAGTGTTCTTGGTGACTCCAGGCAGACCGTAGTACATGGTTCCACCTGCTCGAGAATTGATCACAATCTCTCCAATTTCATCGGTTTTGCACAATTGCGGCGGGCCATCAGGCTTTACTATGCACATCAGAGCTACAGAAACAAGACCTATGATCAGCGACAGCAGGGTACAAAGTATTTCAATTGTCAAAGCTGGCACAAACCTCCAGGCATGATATGGCCAACGTCCTGCACTGTGAGAGCAGAGTTTTTGTCCTCTGTGTTGACTCTAATGACACTGTGACTAAGCCCTCCCATCGACAGGATGGCCCGCGCAGGGAGAGGGGCCCCTCGTGCTCCAGGCCTGAGACAGGACACATAGGGGCTTCATATAAGGCTGCTATAACAGAACCGCTTAAATATATGCGTTTAGATGAAGTACCTGCGGATGGCGACAGTGAGCGCCTCGGGGGAAGTGGCACATGGACAGATGACCTCTGGCTTCAGGCCATGAGATTGAAACACATTCAAGAAGGCATCACATGACGACACAGACCCTGATGAAGGATGAGACAAAGAATGCAGAGGTAATTAGATATTAATAGACATTATTATCTAAAGTGATTTGAGGCCTGACTCACAAGGATTCGCTCCATCTGCTACAATCAGCATCCGTATAGAGGACAGGTTTGTATCTTTTTGGTCCTTATGGGCCATCATGGCCCAGTGAAGGTCCCGACACTTCACCAAGGTCACACGTGCTACAACAGGTTCACAAACAACTACTGTTAGAGCACTATAAAAGAGACATTGACATCAAAGGGAAATGTGATTCTGAACCTTTGTGAATATGGACCCTTTGCACCCACGATATGGGACAGGCCTTCATAACAGCATATGGCACGGAGATGGTGTGGATTCGGTTCATGACACTCTGAAAAAAAAAAATATATATATTTAGTTATGTCTGTTAAAATCATAGACCGTGGAAAGAGTGTATGTAGGGGGCGAGGCTTTCCCCATAGCAATCATCGCGGGCTAGAGGAACCTCAATCATGCTGTGGATAAGGAGTGTTTTGTAGACACTCCCATACAAGTCTAAGGCAAAAATAAATATGAATATAGCGTGAGGACAAACATAGAATCATTTAGCACGTTATGAAGCCAAACACATGGTAAGAATGACAAGTCTGTGTCCAATAATAACTTAAAATGGGGTAAAAAGGTTTTTATTGGAAAGTCCATAGGAGCTAGGAACTGCCTGTGTCCGCCCCATGTGCTAACGGGCTTCACGAAGGACAAGCTATTACTAAGTCCACTGTTTGTGCGGTCTATGGTGAAAATACACTAAATGCTAAAATCCTTACCGTTAGGACACCATGCCAGAGGCCCATATCTTTCTTACAGTCCAACACATTGACGAGCGTCTCTCCTGAAAGCCAAAGCAGAAAATATGATTGTTTATATGAATGGTTAGTTTAACATTCGCTGGTGTTAATGGTCATTGTTGTCTGATAGTTGAGTCTGACCTTCACAGTAATTGCAGGCCTGGCTGAGTGCTTGACAGTGCGTCAACATGGCAATCTTTGAAACGGCAACTCCCATGACGGTCCCCTCCTTCGTTGCTTTGTACTGGTGTAAATAATATGAAATTAAACATATAGCATCAACTTAAACAATGACTGACCAGGCTTACAGACAGGCTTGGGATTGAGAAGTTGCTTTACCTCGATGTAGGCAGTGTCTGTGTTGGCAGTGGGGATGTGAGGCTGCCAGTCTTTCGATGGTTTGGTTAAGTACTTGGTATCTGTCACCACCCATTTCATCCTAGGCCATCCTAAAAATTAAAAATAAAATCTCTATAGACGTATGTAATGGGGAGGAGACTCACTAAACCACCCACATACAAGCTATACATGTTAGTGTCGTCTCCATGAGTGGCTGCACTGACCTTTGAATTGGATGATCTCTCCGTTCTGTGTCTTGGGGAGTCCTTTGAGACACAGTTCGCTGGTCAGAGCCAGACTCACACTACAGCTGCCCAATAGGAAGCCAATCTGCTGACTGCCCGCATCCTACAGCGACAGACAACAGGTCGGGAGGCATTAGAGACATGGGGGGCTCGAAAGACAGACAGGCGTAGTAGCAATGGCCTGGATATTTCAATGGTTTTTAGCGAATCACGAGTAATTTCTCCATTGTGAGTCAGGTCTTATCTTATTTTGGCAGTACAATGTCCGCAGCAGACATATCCTGTCTCCATGATGTCTAAATTGTGTTTGTCTTTTTAAATATGCATCCCCACGAAGTTATACAAGTCTTTTATGACACAGTATTGTAGTATTTGGTATTTAGTATGTTAATAAATTGTTTGCTTCTAGTTTCAATAGACTCAAAAACAAAGAAATTCACCTGTCTGGACAATGGCACCTCGATTGGCACAGGGATGACCTCCGCTAAAAGGCAGCCATAGAAAGCCACCCAGAACATGCCAGGGTCACTATTTGGGTAAACCAACGCCACCTAGTGGAAGCACACGTATTGTTAGACCTTGATACCATTCATAATGAAAATACAGAAGAGGTCTTTCTTACCCGATCTCCAGGCTGCAGCACAGGCTCTGATTTTGTTCCAAGTTTGTTCAATAGCGTGTAAGCCAGCTTTAGACTGCGACTCCAGAGTTTACCTAAAGTAAAGTTTAATTAATAAAACTGGAAGATTCTTATTATTTGACACAAACATTTAGACGGAGCTCATGTGAAGGCAGTTACCGTATGTGAGTGTGTACAGAGGTTTGCCTGTGACGTCAAGGACGGTGAGGGCAGGACTCTTGGCTTGTGTGGCGCCCCATCGGGCCAGAGCAGCCTGTAGAGCAGGGGGCCAGTTACTGACCACTCCCAGAGGCTCTCCCTTCACTGGGATGATCTGACGCCCCTCAGGTTTGGGGGTATTGGGGTCAGGCTGGGGGACTATAGGGGAATGAGAAGAAATGCACAGATTATGATTCCTGCAATGGTAATGACTTCATGATATACAGTTGTGCTCATAAGTTTACATACCCTTTAATCTTTAGGCCATTTTTCATAGAATATGGATGATCACACAAAAATATTTTTTCCACTAAAAACTCACTTCAGATGAAATACAGGAGTTTCTGACAAAATTGGACTGTGAAAAGGTTTGTTTCAAGATGCACAATATGTAAACCTTTGATCAGGGACATTTGGCTAGTTTCTAGTTGAACAGCGTAAAAAAACTGTTTTTTTTTTACAATAAATGGCTTCACACAACCACTAGCCATGAGTAAAAATAAAGTATTTGTGTTATCATTCATATTGTATGAAATGTATAAGTTTATAGTTAAAGTACATAAGTAACAGTTATCTGTTTTTGTGGCGGTCTACATTTTACTTGAAAACAGATCAAAGAATGATCAAGAAATCCCGTCTTTTCAAGTTTGTAATGCAATTTTTGAAACAAAATCAGCTACTCGTGCGGACGCCGGACACGTTGTGAAGAGACAGTAAAGTATCGAATTTTATACTAGATTTAGCGTGGATAAGTATTTGGATAGTGATATTTTCAACGACCCTCTTGTACAGAAAGGAGATTTCGCAAAAAGTTGTTCACCTCAACAACAGCACATCAAAACCCAATGTCTCTCAGTAATAAATTGTGTTTCTTGTCATGTTTTTAATCACCTTCTACAATTTCTTCGGAATCGTCAAGGAAGAATTCGCTGAGCGGAGGTCGTTTGGGTCGTTTGAGTGTGTTGAGGAGCTGCTGGATCTTAGTGGACACCCTGCTATTGACCGGCACACCTAGACAAACCATACAAAACCCATAGTTAAGCACATGTGCCACATTAAAAGGTGGTAGACATTACTGGGCCCATTCGCACACATGCAGCTCTACAGACTACCACATCGCATACAGACACAAGCAGGATCAGCAGAGGAAGGATTTGAAAAGGGAAATTTGTGTTGGAGAGAGACACTAAAGGGGACAATCGTAGATCACAAAAGGATAACTACTAATTCTACCACAACACGAGAAACGCCAACAGGAAGACAGACGTCAGATTGGTGAAAGAACAGGCCGATTTGGGCTTCTTCAGCTTCCCTCCCCATAACCCCAGACACAATTATATTACCTTTTCTTTTTCCTTTTTTTAATCAAACACGCACGGATTAACGGACCCAAAAGAAAGAAGACAAAACATTGGTCATTAGCAGTGAAATGAGGATGGATGAGAACTGAATGGGCATGAGCAGGTAAATTATCAAAATCATATCAGCCCATGGACTAACACTACAGTACTGTAACGAAATACATTGGTAAGCTCTGGTATTCAGCCATGCAAATGTGGGGTGTGAAGCAGGACGCAGGAGCCCCTTTCCACACGCCAGCAATGCATCACTACATTTGACTGGAACAACCAAAGACAATGATTGAAGCCGTGTCTACCGTCAGCTGTGTCCAACATGCTGGAGCGGCTCTGTCCCCGGCTCATGCCCCGGACGGCAGGGGCCAGATCCACTCGGGACCCCCTCTCCTGAGGAGTGGAGGACGTCACATCTGGAGGGACACTGTTCTCTGGACAAACAAAATAAGTGTTGAGAAAAACAAGACCAAGACACTCCTCCCACATTGTAATTCTCTGTTTACATTTTCTAAAAAGCCGTTATCGTCTTGGGCTAATATATATTAAAATCTTTAAAAACATGTTGCTGGTTTCTTCCACGCGCATCGGCTCCAACAAGCCTTTGTCAAGAAGTGAGGACCAGCGACTGGTCTCCTCTTTTATAGAGGAGTGATAGGGAACTCGGGACATCTGGTGACCTGAGGGAGTGTTGAATTTAGGAAGCATTATTTCTAAAGGATGCTTTTTGTGCCAAAGTAGGTATGTCAAAGTAAGTTATGTCAAAATCCTCTGAACTATTTATGGTCCTCTTGCTGGCAAATTAAACTTTTGACTCCGACGGTAATAGGAAAAGGATCTTTTGCCGTGTCTTGCTCCAATTCATCAAAGCTCTAACTAAATAAATAATGAAAATGTAAAAAAAAAAAAAAAAAAAAAAAAAGGGAATAAAAGTCAAGCATTAATTTGGTCTGTTGTTGTACTGACAAATCTAGTGTGGGAATTGTTACAATGATTATGTCAGAAAGTTGTCATTGACAGTACTAGTACCTATTCTTGTGTGTGCCAGCACATCTGCGAGCAGAGAGGCAGCGGGCTGGGGCTGTGGTTGGGGTTGGCTCTTGGGCTCTCCATGGGAGAGGGTGGAGGAAGCGGAGGAGGACGTGGAGGAGCTTTGGACGGAGCGGTTGATCCAGTAATCTGGACTCTGCAGACTCTGAGCCAACGCTGCGGTCAGAGCGGCTTTCCGGCGCAGAGAACCCTCATCTTCAGACGCTGAAGACGTATCTGACAGAGAACAGTGTTATAGGTCAGCACACAGAATATAAAGATCTGAGGACCACCAGCTCTAACCCAGGGCCCTACACTAAAAGCTGGAATAGTTAGCTATTGAGTTAGCGAGGTACATTTATCTCTCACTCTGGCTTATTGGTGCTGGATAATTTTTGCAAATCGGAATTGAATTTACAGGTTGACCACACGTGTTGATGAATGTGAAACTGGCCAGTGTGTGAATGAGCTTTACCTGGAGGTGTGCAGGCGTCCATGGGAGACTGGACAAAGGCAGAGCGTCTTTTGGTTGGCATGGGCAGAGCCATCTTCTCCTCTTTGTGCTTGGCCAGTGCGGCCTGTACTGCCTCTGTGTGGATGTCTGAGTGGACAAAGAAGAAAGTCCAAGAAGCCACATTACATTATGACTATATCTTTCATCTGACATAATTTTCGCAGAGTCTAAAAAAAAGCACGGCAACTTAAAAATGTATTTCAGTCACAAATTTCCCCATTTTGACCTCATACCACTCAGTCCAAGAAAAATACACAGAGTATCCAAGCAAAAAGAAGTAATTACATGATCATTTTTAAACATAACAGCTTGTATAAAAACTTTTCCACATTATGTTGCCCTAGTCCAAGCTTGTAAGTACAATCAAATACTGTCATTTTGCATATTCTTGCCTTGAATGATTAAACAGAGTGTTTTGTACCTGATCGGTAGCGCTCGTCCCGGGCTCCTCCGCTGCGGTGTGCTCGGTGGTGTTTGGAGGCAGTGGA
The DNA here is from genome assembly GCA_900303255.1 of Lesueurigobius sanzi. NCBI lineage: Eukaryota > Metazoa > Chordata > Actinopteri > Gobiiformes > Gobiidae > Lesueurigobius > Lesueurigobius sanzi. The sequence continues at coordinate 4,347 of OMNZ01054303.1, read as the reverse complement.
GGGGCCCGGGGCCTCAGGGCTGGGGTCTCCACTGCGGGCTGGAGACAACTGCACATCTGGGAGAGGCAGCTCTGTATCTGTGACAGCAGAGGAGGAGAAACATATGATGTACACATCATGAATAAGCAAAAACACTATTGTAAAATCTAGTGCTTTACATAATGCTTTTACAGAAACAGGCAGCATCAATATTTAAAGATAGTGCTCTAAATTTAGCCTCATGATCCCCAAGTGCCAAGTGGAATAAGGACATGTTCTTGACTGATACAAGTTATATATCCACACGCTTGTGCTACATTTGTGCAGGATTTTAATTCAGTCGACCGAGGAGGAGTGCCAGAGGCTTTTAATGAAAGGTTAAGCCCTTGAGCAGTGATTCTTATGAGGAAACATCACACCCTTCTGTTCCACAGCTGATCACAGACTCAAACTAAACATTAGCTCCTGGACAGGGAGTGGTTTGTGTTATTTAGGCCGTGGTGCTCCTCTACTACTGATAATAGACAAAACTGACTTCAGTTTTTTTAGAATAGAGATGAATGAACATTTAAACTTTATTTGTTTTGTTGATGTTAATTCCAATAAATTAGAAGTTCAGACTCTTCAGAAGTGAATTAATTGAAAAGCAAAAGAAGACAAATTAAAGTTTACATAGGTTCAAGTGAACACTGACACTTAACTACAAAAACGACATCATCAACACAATACATTTCATTCATTTGATTTCATTTGATTAGAGACTGGAGGTTTATTTCCCAAATCATACACATTTCCATGTATAAGTCTGCAGGGCCGGCCCAACCATTCACAGGGCCCTATGCGGAATTATGTCATGGGGCCCTCGCAATTTAAATTTAATCTGTATATATTCCAATATGAGACAAAGAGTCAATTCTCTCACCGATGAAACCCGACTATGTTTGTGAAAGAAAGAAAGAACACTACACTGCTAAAATAATTCTAGAAATGAAGAACATTTCTTAAATTTAAAACTTACTTTAATTAGATAAATAAATAAGAATGTTGTTGATGTTTTTTCTTAGTTTATCTGTAAAAAAAAATGTATTTTGAAGAAATATTCATCATTTAGGGAAATTTATGAGGCACACAACACCTGTAATACATATGCACTATTGGGGGGCCCCAAGCAGCTGCATAGTCCGCTTATTAGGTTCAGCCGGCCCTGTAAGTCTGTAGTGTTAATATGTTAAAAAATGTCTTTAACAGATTGGGAGTCCCTCTTCGACGTCAAACTATTTTCTCGCTTTCCTTACACTGTCCACTAGATGGTGCCATTCAACCACCTGCGAGTGTTCAAATCAACCAAAAGACAAATTCCCTCCCAACTTCAGCAGACTTCCCTTTATTACTGACAATTGCAAATCTACCCTCTGCCCCATGTGACGTCCGGGGGAGAGTTTTAATTGCAACATAACTCTAACTATGTCATGACTAATACGTGTGTCAATGTGAATCGGCGGTTGCACAACAGAGGAGTTGAGAGCGTGAGTCAGGAGCGCTGAGGTGGGAGCGGCGGCAGAACTGGTCTTACTTGGCAGCTGTGGGACGTAGAAGGCGAGCAGCTTGGCCCTCTTCTTCTCATAGCCCTTCTGCGTGATGTCACCTGTGCGAGAGAGAGGATGATGGAGATGTTTATTATGTGCTGAACAAATACCAAGGCTACGGCTTACTGCTACAGCTAACTTCTACTGGGCAAGGCAAGTTTATTTGTAGATCATCATTCAGATTATGATTATGATTTATCAGCTGAAATACAGGAGGACTCTCTGACAAAACTGGGGTTTGTTTCAAGATGCACAATTTGTGAACTTTTGATCAGCGACATCTGGCTAGTTTCTAGTTGAAAAGCATAAACAAACAGGTTTTTTGACAATAAATGGCTTCACACAACCACTAACCATGAGTGAAATAAAGGTTTTTGTGTTAAGGTCAAACAGTTAATCTAGGGCACAGGTAACCCCCAGAGTTGTAGCTCCCTTGTTTTTCCAGAAGAGACTTTATCGGCATTGTCCGTGAGAGGATTCACAGAGGTTGATACAATCATGCAAAATGTGCATCTCTAATGTAGATAGAACACTTTTAGTTGTACCGTTTTATAGCTGACTTGAACTTTGTCAGAGGACATTAGTATGGCAAGATATCGTTGATGGTAGGTTGTGTTATGCGGTTACATCATTATTTATGGAATAATGCCATGTAAAGTGTCTTTGAGTGTCCAGAAAAGCACTATTATTATTATTATTATTATGCTTTGTTGGCTGTAACTGTAAAGTATTCTGTATACACCTTGTTTGTTGAAGATAAAAATACATTCTTCCATTCTCGACCAACAATAACCACAAACAGACGGAAAAGTCAAACTCTGAGCTTTATTTAATTCATCTGCAGCAGGGGGCCGGCCCGCAGCAATAATCCTCGTCACACTAGATCTAGTGAACATGTTGAGGGCTCAAAACTATTACAACAATCCGAGAAGATAATCGCTATTGTTTTCGCCAGGACTATAAACATTTAGTGAGCTTAAACCCTCCTACATCCCTGAAAATATGATTACAACACAGATAATCTCTCGACAGGCAGCGAACAATGGGCCAAAAGCTGTATCTTTTGCAGGACGGAAAGCTGAGCACATGAGCCAATTTCACATGGGACTAAAATGTATCTCCCAAAAAAGTACGGAGCAGCGCCACCCCTTCCTCGCAGGCCTCCCTCTGACGGCAGTCCCACTGAGGGCAGAGTTTGTCAAGACAAAGTCCACTCAAACTGGGAGCCCTCCACTCCAATGAATAAACACAGCTATTTACACAAAGTAAATTTAGATTAGCTTCAACTTAATTACTATTACAGATGGATTACATGAACTGAGACTGGTGATGTTTTGTGTTTAAATGCTTTTAAAATGATTGATACAAACAATATAATGAAGAAAGGTGGGAATAAGGTGTTGCCAATACATGAAATATGGATTGAACAAGTAGGTTTTAGCTAGGTGGGAACTTTCTTGATTGCGATATCAGTATTTTTTCGCAGACATTTCGTCCCCTTAGTATTTTATGGTTCTATCTGCATTCTGAGAGGTTCTGAGATATTTAGGTGTAAAGTTTAGAACAAAATGGAAATGGTTAATCTGTTTTTTGTTTAATAAATGACCCAAAACAGCAGCAAAATCTTCCAAAAATTTGGAAGAAAAAAGAATAATATGAATAAAAATGTCAGATAGAACCTTTGCATATCTTCCAAACAACAATTTGGATATTATCTTGTAGACGATATATTCCCAGCCTCATATTTTAGCAAAGCTTGATTTCAAATGTGAAAAGAGCAGTTTCGAAGGACGAAGACGAAAGCTAAATGAAATATTGTGGAGTCCGGTGTGTGACGAGTGCCGGCCCTTAACGCCCCTCTCCTTCCCCCCCGCGATAACACTGGGCGCTATGTCAAGTGCAAATGACCAACGGGACTCTGGACAGGCTCAGGGCAACGACACGTCCCCCGCACCTCCACAGCGGCCCGGGACGGGGGGAGTCCAGGAGAAATGATAAGCTTATAATCGGTCTGAGGCGAAGGAAGGCGAACAGACCGGAGGAGGAAGTGCGAGCAGCCTGATGAGAATTTCAACAACAATAGAAGAAGAATGGGTCAGAAGTCAAAGAGGAGTCAAAGATGAAGGGGCACGTTTAGCACAGGCTCTGTCAACATGGATAGGTTACTACAGTAAAGCAAGACTACAGTAACAGATTGCTTCAGAGCTACAAGGGAGTGTTTTATAGTTAATGTACTGGATAGTTCTGTGTAATTTCCACTAAGAAGCATGGGAATCCGAGAGAACATTTCTTAAAAAATGTATTTAAATTAGTGTTCTTCTGATACTATTTTTCCCATTTGATCCGATCCTTGGGTGCCGAGTAGTCGCCGATACAGAGTACCAGTGCAAAACCACTGCATGTGAATAAAAACAATAGCAAAGCCTGTGAAAAGATGACAAGGCTCAGAGCACATGGCTCATTGCGAATATTAAATATATGTATATAGTATGTTCTGTTTCTACTAAAGATTAAATGAAGGCAAACAGGTCAAACAAATGTATATGCTGTGATTATAAGAGAATTTAGTATCTGCAGAGCCCAGAAAAAAACACAATATGGGATTGGGATAGGTTTAGGTTTAGGTTCAGGTACTGCCCAATACCCATATCTGATAAATGGCAGCATCACCGACATGTACCAGTATCAGTAACAGAACGTCCCTAATTTAAATGCTTTTTTAGGCGTATTTAATTCTCAACTTAACTTTTGTATAGTCCAGTACCACAAAGAAGATTTGCCT
>OMNZ01054301.1:0-30744 GCA_900303255.1 Lesueurigobius sanzi | reverse complement strand
GAGGGTTCATGGGAGTTCGCCCAACCAGTCCACATGTGTTTTGTGGACCTGGAGAAAGCGTTCGACCGTGTCCCTCGTGGTGTCCTGTGGGGGGTGCTAAGGGAGTATGGGGTCGGGGGCCCCTTACTAAGGGCCATCTGTTCCCTGTACGACCGCAGCAGGAGCATGGTTCATTGCCAGCAGTAAGTCAGACCTGTTCCCTGTGCATGTTGGCCTCCGCCAGGGCTGTCCTTTGTCACCGGTCCTGTTCATTACTTTTATGGACAAGATTTCTAGGCGCAGTCATTGGCTTCATCAAATCAAGACCTTCAGCTGCACTGGAGCGGTTTGCAGCTGAGTGTGAAGCAACTGGGATGAAGATAAGCACCTCCAAATCCAAGGTCATGGTTCTCGACTGGAAAAAGGTGGCCTGCCCACTCCGGGTCGGTGGAGTGTCCTTGCCTCAAGTGGAGGAGTTCAAGTATCTCGGGGTCTTGTTCACGAGTGAGGGACGGATGGAGCGGGAGATTGACAGACGGATCGGTGCAGCGTCTGCAGTGATGCGGACGTTGTATCGGACTGTTGTGGTAAAGAGGGAGTTGAGTCGAAAGACGAAACTCTCGATTTACCGGTCGATCTACGTTCCTACTCTCACCTATGGTCATGAGATCTGGGTCATGACCGAAAGGACAAGATCAAGGACAAGCGGCCGAAATGAGTTTCCTCTGCAGGGTGGCTGGGCGCACCCTTAGAGATAGGATGAGGAGCTCGGTCACCCGGGAGGAGCTCGGAACAGAGCTACTACTCCTCCACGTCGAAAGGAGCCAGCTGAGGTGGCTCGGGCATCTGTTTCGGATGCCTCCTGGTCGCCTCCCTCGAGAGGTGTTCCAGGCACGTCCCACTGGGAGGAGGCCCCGGGGAAGACCCAGGACACGCTGGAAAGAAGAGGTCTTTCGGCTGGCCAGGGAACACCTTGGGATCTCCCAGGAAGAGTTGGAGGAGGTGTGCGTTGATCGGGAAGTCTGGGCATCTCTGCTCGGACTGTTGCCTCCGCGACCCGGCCCCGGATAAAGCGGAAGAAAATGGATGGATAGATGGATTTATGCTCCTTTTCTCTTAGAGTTTTATTCCATTATTATTTGCACATTATCTTGTTCTTCTTTGATTGCACGTGTTCTTACGAGCTGTTGTAACAAATTCATTTCTCCATTGTGAGATAATAAATAATAATAATAATGCATCAGTTTTATATAGCGCTTTTCTGGACACTCAAAGACTCGGTGGTGGTAAGCACAGCTGCCCAGGGGTAGACTGACAGAAGCGAGGCTGCCAATTTGCGCCATCAGCCCTTCCGACCACCACCACACATTCACTCTCTCACTACATTCATACGGGCTGTGGGTGAAGTGTCTTGCCCAAGGACACAACGACAGGATTCGAACCCCAGACCTCTTGATCATAAGACGACCCGCTCTACCATCTGCGCCACTGTCGCCCAAAATAAAGTCACCAGTAGTTAATAAAGTCTTATCTTATAACAAATATTAACATTGTGTACCTTCCTGGAGGCTTTGGACATCTTCCTCAGTTGTGTTGTCTTCAGTGCAGGTGGGGAGCTCTCCTTTGTTGCAACGAATTGGTGACCTTTGCAGGACCGCCTTAAGCTCTGTAAAATAAAAAGGTTCCACAAACAAGATACATTGGTTGTACTCTATCATTCGTCATGTTGCATTTTGATTTAGGTCTAGCTTCATGTATTCGTCACAGATGGGCTAACACTAGTATAGGCACTGTGCCAAGTTCTTGATTTTGGTGTCCAGCAGTAGTAAAAGTAATTAAAAAAAAAGGAAGGAAGAAATATATCAGAATATATTACATATATCAGAAATATATGCTTGAGTACTAACAAATACAGATAGTACAAGAGTATTTCTGGGGTGTGATGTAGACTGGCTCACATAACACATAGTGTAGGTGGTAATACCTTGTGTCATGGCCAGTGTATCTTCATGGACAGACACTGCTCTGCGCTGTGTCGGGGGCTTTAAATGTGGTCTGGGTTTTGGTAGACTCTCTGCAAAAAAAATAAAAATGTATTCATCAAGAGAAAATACTAAAACCTACAACAATAAGAAACATCAAATTTCTGATTGTACCATCAGTGACGGACTGTGCTTTTTCGGAGCGCTCCACTGCAGAGGGAATCTTTCGTAAAGCTGGAGAGAGAAGCTCTGTCTTGGGAAGAGTGGCTGGAGGTGTCTTCTTGGTGCCCTCGTGGTTTTCACTCTACGGAAATGGATCAAATTGATTAAGCTTTGCCATATTCAAATATCACAGCTTTCTATTTATTTCTCTTTCTTTTGATCATGATGCCACTAGTGTTATCATTACAATGTGTGATGTAATGTAATCATATAAACAAGATTTAAAGGATGAGAAAACTTTAGACAGCTCAATCCAATGTCTATAGAGATGCACCAGTCCAGCAGTTTTGCTTCAGACACCGATACCAATACTAACGGGTCGAGTGTCTACCGATACCAACCAACACCGTGAGATTTTCACAAAAGTAAGTTTGTATATGACGTATTTGTTGTTTGCAGTGAAAAAATGACTAGTCCTTGTTATATTAATATCATAGAGTGTATAACAATGGAGGTGCAGTTGGCTAGTTCTCTCAGTTCTCAGTTAGCATACAGGGGCTGACTCTGAAACCCGGAAGCTCCTATTGACTTTCCATTGAAACGTTTTGGCCCCTATTTAACTCATTATATGAAATAGACTTGTTATTATAACCCACAAGTGCTTGTCTTACCACGCGCAACACCGTCCTGTTCATTGTCTTTTAATATTTTCAACGCTATTTAAGATATTAACAAAAAAATAACTGGCCAATCAGGTGCCTTCTTGCTCTGCGGTTGCCATGAGCATGTAACTCGCACATTTGGCTCCAAAAATTCGACATGGCAGCAGTTCAAATGCTAGCATGAAGTGGATTCATTAGCCCACGCTGAACGCTATGGGGAAAGCCACACAGGCTACCTCCAAATGCTCTATGATTAATATAGACAACTACATAAAGTGATCACAAATGGTATACAGTACAGGCCAAAAGTTTGGACACACCTTCTCATTCAATGTGTTTTCTTTATTTTCATGACTATTTACATTGTAGATCCTCACTGAAGGCATCGAAACTATGAATGAATACATGTGGAGTTATTTACTTAACAAAAAAAGGTGAAATAATTGAAAACATGTTTTATATTCTACATGTTGTGTTGTGACTTCTGCACAACACAATTGATGGTCCCAAGCCCATAGATAAAGAAGAAATTCCACTAGTTAACCCTGATAAGTCACACCTGTGAAGTGAAAACCATGTCAGGTGACTACTTCTTGAAGCTCATCGAGAGAATGCCAAGAGTGTGCAAAGCAGTGATCAGAGCAAAGGGTGGCTATTTTGAAGAAACTTCAATATAAAACATGTTTTCAGTTATTTCACCTTTTTTTGTTAAGTACATAACTACATGTATTCATTCATAGTTCTGATGCCTTCAGTGAGGATCTACAATGTAAATAGTAATGAAAATAAAGAAAACACATTGAATGAGAAGGTGTGTCAAAACTTTAGGCCTGTACTGTATATATATATTATATATCAGTAATTCTGTAACAGTAATTCACAAACTGAAATACAAACAGAGACCTTCAACAGTGGACAATATTATTTCACTTCTTAAGCCGCCTCAGTCATAGCTTCTGTCCCAGCCTTAATTGGTTGTAGTATAGCAAGTTAAGAACTTAGAGCTTTCAAGTGACATACAGCATGCCCATATTCATTTAGATTAAAGAGGTAAAGTATCAGTTTTATTTTCAAACATTTGGAATCGATATTCAGTATAAAGGATCGGCTCAGATATCCGATACCAGTATTGGATCTGTGCATCAGTAGTCTTAAAACAGACGGCTTATTCAAATCAATGCTTGCTCTGCACTAAAATACTATTATTCAGTGCACACCCTGAGTACTAGTACCTGTGCCGGACTGTCCCCAGCTTTGCCATCTTCTGAGAGGGATCTGATCTTGATAGTGTCTCCTGCCGCAGCACAGGTAGCAGGCAGGACAGGCTTCGCACTCACAGGAGGTTTGGACAACAGGGGACGCTCTGGGACAGGTGGTTTGGGATGGAGCAAAGGTCTCACAGGGTCAGGGACTTTCTTAGGATCTCTTCGCTCAGCTGAAAACATTTATTGTTTTATTAGCAAAACATAGCATGATGTACGGACGTTTTACTCTTTCTCCAGACTTTTACCTGCTGAGGAGGACATAGTTCTTGGCTTAACATATGGGGGGCTATCGGGTTTGTCCAGAATCGCACCTGCACAACATTAATGTACATATCTACTACAACACAACACATCGGCATAACTGACAGTGACGATTGGAATAAACTTTAATACAGTTAGACCAAAATATAATAGAGACACAGTTACCTTCCGAGTTAGCCTTTCTCAACTCTTCGTCTTTATTCTACAAATAGAAAAAGTTCTAATTAATATCAATTACCAATTATGTTTTTATAATATTATTAATAATTGCAATCCCTTAGTTGTTCTATAGTGCTTTTCCAGATGCTCCAAGTTGCTTTATAGTTATGCATTATTAATCCGTTCCATAACTGATTGTAAGCTACATATAAAGCCACAGCTGCCCTCGGGTATTTATCAACATAAAAAGACAAAAAACATTTGAGATGTTTGATCTCCCTTTGTTATTTTAGAAATGTAATGATGTTCAGCTTTGAATGAGACCTTTAGTTACAGCAGGTCTAATTCTGGGTCACTATATGACCTACATGGTGCACTTTAATTAAAGAGTTACAGGTTTAATTTTCACAGAGGCTAAGGGTCAATAGAAGTGAGAATAACTTCTTCTACGCTTTATAGAAATATGCTAAGATTATCTTTAATTATACCCATAAACTCAGTATTTAGTCAGTGACCCATGTCACTGGTACCTGGCTCATCTTGGTGTCTGGGGGTGGGCTTCTTCCAACACTTATTCTGTGTAGCATCACCTGAAGTCGTTGTTCAAAACTATTGGTGCTTTCTTGTGCATTTTTCTGCACACACATATGACAAATATTTTACAAATCAATCAATGTACTTGCATTGCCAGGTTTCTCTTTGATTTTTAATCAAAGATTTTTTTTTTTTGTTATTCTTCTTCTATAAGCTCCTTCCACATAATAGTCATAGCTGTGTATTCTGTTTCCACTGACCTTTTTGTGTGCTCTGTCCTTGTCCTCATCCCCAGTCAGCAGGATCAGACTCTGGCTCTTGCCCTCCCGGAGAGACCGTTTGGTCCGTAGTGCCCTCTCCATTGAGGTTTGTCCTATCTTGTTGTCCCCCTGCTCAGTGTCCTCAGGCCTGACCTCAGGGGGGTGGCCGGGCTGACTGACTGTTGCGTCTGTGTGGTCCGTGTGTGTGGAGGCAGAGGGGGCGGGGTTCGTGGGGTGGGTGGGGGCGCTCTCATTGGAGGGTGTTGTAATGGTCAATGTCTTGACAGGCAGCACATCCATCCCTTCGCCTGCAAGACGCATCCCCACGGCAGCACTTCCTTCTGTGATGGCGGCATCATTACAAATATTAACATCCTCCACTGACTTGGCCCCTCTCTCCTTGTCCCGTTCTCTCTCCCTGTCCTTGGCCTCACGCAGGGGGCGAATCAGGTCAGCGATCGAGGTCCTTTTGACCTTTACTGACTCCACCCCTCCCTCCCCCCCGCCGGTTTTGGCAGCTCTGCCAGCTCGGGCCCGCTTGAAGGCAAAAAAGTCACCAAACTTTTTCTTAATGTTTTTTGGGGCAGTGGATGTGTTGGTAGTGTTAGTGGACAGGGGGAGAGAAGAGGGAGGGCTAGAGAGTGTGGGAGGTGTGTCACCAGTGGGTGAGACAGACTGCGTGTCAGTGGAGGGGACAGGGGCAGAAACAGTGGTGCTCTCGGGGCAGGAGGGAACACTGTCTGAGGAAGGGGAAAGGAGTAATGGGGCTAAGGAGGTGGAGCTTGGCTCTGAGGGAGTGACTTGGGCAGGGTTTGACTCTTCCCACCGGCCTTTTCTGCAGCAGGGAGAGCAGAAAGAGCAACAAAAACAAGAGACACTCAGTACCACAACTACTGCTACGTCACAAACATGCCTAATCTAATGATAATGAAGTTCATGCAAACAGCACACAGAGACATACCTTTTGGTACAGACAGAATCTAACCTAAGCTAGTAATCATGGCCTCCACCAATAATAATTACTGATCTCATCTGTGTGCTGCATGAGGGATGAATGAATGGAAGGCACTGAGTCTTAAAACTGGTCTGGACAAAGTTCATATTACTTTTTTAGGGAGGGCATCTGAGCAATGGCCACACTCAGTCGGGTCATTTCAGTTATGACATACTGTAATTTGAAGCCACACATTCTTATTTGATCAATTGAAGAAGGGGATGAGGTTCCAGAGCAGAGCCCAGACACACTATGTAATGTTTGCATGCAGTGTCAAGCTTCTGATCAGTAGATATGGTTGAACATATAAACAACTAACATGCATTAAAAAGAAAAAAGAATGGAGTACAAGTTTTTGCTGGAATGCTCTTTAGCCAAATTAACAACAATAAATTAAGAAATAATGTGCCAATTTTTGTGTCAAATCGGTACATTCACTGTCACTGATTGGATACTACAGTGCTATTATATATTGTTTGATGTGATACAGCCATACACCTGTCCTGTGGAACTAAGAGCCAAAATAACATTACGCAAAGGACAATGTGTTATATTTAAACAGCTACTTGAACACACTATAGTTAACTCAAACTAGTACATCTCAACGGACTGTCCAAAGTAGTTCATATGAGTGTTACTCACAGTGCATAGTCAGGAATGATTTTCTTGGTAAAGAACTCTTCAACTCCCTCGTCTACTCTTCCCATGCCTTCGATGCCCTCATTCTCTGCCTCAGCCTTTGGCTCCTGCAACAAAAAAATAACATGTTTAATTACAGGATGTGTGTAGAGGTGTGTACATTCACAGAGCCAAGTGAGCTTACTTTTTGAGTTTGTTAATAACAGTAATAACTGCTTTTAGTTGCTGCAAACCAAACAGAAGAACAATCACAAGTATTGTAGGGACCTTTTAATACAGGACACACTGTCCAAGTGTATTTATATAGGAAATAAATAAAATAATAGGACAAAAGCACAATCAGGTGCAGCTGTTCCATGTAAGAAAACCCACAAATCATAGGCTACAGAGGCACAGCTGTAATAGTTTATAATGTGCTTTGTGGGTTAACACTAACTGATCATTATAAGCAAACAGGCCTGTAAAAGAAGTGAAAAAATGTTGTCAGCATATGTTATTGATGCAACAAATTACACCAAACACACTTTAGACAGATTTACCGTATCCAAATGGCTAAAATATTAATAATTGAGTTTATGAAAGTATTCCCAATAGAGGGGCAGAGGGTGGGGGTTGTTGAGTTCTGGGAATAACCTGGGGAACACCACTCCCAAAATACTCATAAAACAGTGTCTTGTACATACCTACACAATGAAAGCACAAATATAGGTAGTAGATAAAGAAAAAAATATGCTACCAAGCGCTAGCCTCTATTTATTCGTACCTTATCTGTCCACCATCACCACAGCATCACCACCCATCTCTCATCCATCTTCATAAACCCGACCATCCTGATTTAGCTTACCCTGCACATTGTGCTTCGCTATACTGACCTGTATTGCTGTTTTTGATTGTACACGCTCCAATTCCTATGTGTTACACAGATGGGGAAAGAATGAGTATCGACTGGCGTGTGTTTGTGTGTTAGCTCTTTTACCTGGGGCCTGGAGGAGGGGGGCTGTGTGCGTGTGCGCCGTGGCCGCGGTCGGAAGGCAGTGTAGTGCCTCAGCGTCTGTCCCTGTGTGGGTAGAGGCTCCATTGGAGAAGCGGAGGATCCAGAGCTGAGGGGGGGGGAGGGAGGGCGGAGAGAGGCCTGTGCAGCCGCCCTGGATACGGAGCCTCTCGGTCGGGTAAAGCTTCCTCCTCAGCAGCAACAGCAGCGGCGGCTCGTCCGGAGATGGAGCAAAGGGGGTGCTCCTCTCCTCTCTGCAGCATCCACAGGCGCCACCCCCATCCCGTCCCTCCACAGCGTCAGGGGGGGGAGCAGGAGGAGGGACCAATGGCCTTGACTGACAGAGGGGTTGCTATTGACAACGGGAGGAGGCCACACCCTTATCCCCGCTGCTTCTCCATCTCTCCCAGGACCAAAAGTGAGTAGAACAACACGGTGCAGGTAAACACATCTATTGGTTAAAGTAATAAAAATAAACGTTGAACTTAAATCATTTCAGAAACAGGGAGAGTTTGGAAATACTCAAAATTATAGACAAAGTATAATAGGCCTAGTCCCCAATTTAAAAACTATAGGGCTACAGTGTGCCTGCTACAATAAAGTGGTTCAGCAAAAATGGTCACTAATGGAAGATCACGTTTGATTAAAGAATGAAAACATCATCTTTGTTGAATATCGGTTTTATCTTGGTTAATGAAGACAATGAACATGGGAAACAGATTTACCAAAATGCAGCACAGAAGCAATGAAGAAACAAATAGAAACACTGAAGTGAAACTAATTGTAAAATATTCATATGGCTAAGAAGCTCAACAAAATCAAAACTTTGTGAAAATAAATCACAACAGGTACAGGCGTGAAAGACCACACCTCTTAATCCAAGTGAGATTCTCCAAAAAGAACAAAAGCATTGCACACATTGGTTATTAGTTTAATTAGGTGGAATGTTTAAATCATGACATCGGCATCACATGATTTCTGTATGAATGATACTGTATTATGGCTGTGCCCACAACAATGAAATAAAAACAAAGTAATTTAAACTGTATGTACTGCATGCACACTCTCCACTACACCTCATCTCAAAACATATACAATGAACAACACAATACAATGAACAGAAATACTTAAAATATTGTGTTGATTTCAGAAAATAAAAAAAGACATTACTGTGAACAAGCCTTTGCTGGAGGATTAGAAAGATGTGTAGATGTAACACGTTTTGTGAGGGTTTTTTACTAAATTAAATAATACACAAGATGGCTGGATTTTTAGGGTGAACGGTCCGCATGATTCGTAGTAAGACCAGGGGCGCGGTTTCTCCAACGTGCAGGAAATTATTCTGCAGGCAATCAAGTAAACGAACTGGAGAAATGTAAAACTACACAGTATTTCATTGAACAGTAGAGCCCAAGATCTGAATCATTAGTTAACTGCCCCTACGGCTTCCATAGCAAGCCAACTTTAGGTAACTACACTTCCTTTTCAGACTAACAGGCCAGTCCCAAACCACAATTTACACTACAAGTTTTAGAGTTTGGCAAATAAAACAATAATTTCCTTTACAGAATCATTATTTCTCATTTTAAAAAATAAAGTACTATAAATTATACCTGTCCTGTTTGCCAAATCTAGTTGCAATTGCTGTTGCAGCTGGAACTACAGTTTTGGTTGGAGCATTTTTTCATGCTTACAGTAAAAATAAGCATTTGCTGCCGAGTAGAAAAATAAGCTTTTTTAAATCTTATAAGACACTTTAAGGGGCACTTTAAAAAGGGATCTACTTTTTCTTTTAGTGATGCAAGGCTCTTCACGCATCTTCCAACTTCGACATCAACTTTGCTTTTGTCAAGTCTGTTTTTTGTAACATTGTTAGTAGCATCCTTCTCATTCACTTTTTTACAGATCCGTCAAGATGACTTTTTCAATTATCAAAAAGGTAATAAAACAAACAAAACAAACAAACAACCATAGCACATTTCTACTTCTGCATACATATACATTTGGGATAAAAACTGGGCCTCATGGTAAGGATCTAGAAGTGTTTAAGAAGCATTGAAGTGTGTATGACATGTCGGTGAGCGTAAGCGTTAGTCCTGGTGCGCTGCTTTGTTCACCGGTCCATCATGCTGAGGATCATCTCTGGGGTCAGCTCTCCGTTGGCGGCGGCTGAGGCTTCGTTCAGAGTTATCTCCACCGTCTCGGCGCCGTCTTCAGCGTCGAGCCCCACGGCCTCCACGGTCAGAGCTATGCCTTGTTCGTCGAGCGTCGCCTCCGAGACATCACCCTCCTCCTTCTTCACGATGATGTTCTCCACCGCGCCGGTGCTCTCATCCTCCACCTGGATAATGGCAGCCGCTACAAACAGGAAAAAAACATTATTGCCTTTTCACTGGCCAACTGTATACACAAAGAATACTCTGTCATGTAATGAAAAAACAAGCATAGAATGTTATAAAGTATTGTTCATACTTTTATTTTATTGCAAAAAGGACGTTTGAGCTTGCATTGTGTGTGGATCTTTCTGTGGTATAAGTCCAGAACATCCACTACACACCGGTATGCGATGAGCTCTTACCCTTGAGAGGTGTGGCTTGGCTCTGTGTTGGCATCTTGGGGGGATTCTTGGGGGGCCTTCCGCGTTTCCTCTTCACTGGCGGTTCCTCTGGAGCAGGCACCGGGACAATGGCTGGGGCCTGGTCCAGATCCAACCCCTCAGCCTCCTCTTCGTCCTGAAGCAGAGTTGACTCTTCATCGGGCAGTTCATCCTCTTCATCGTCATCCTCCTCGTCGTCGTCCAGCTCAGGTTGATCTTCATCTTAAGGAATCAAACTCCGTGTCAAACACAATACACACCAAAGCAATTTGTTGTAAATGCACATTTTTACTCACCACTGTCGTCATCTTTCCTGGTCCTCATCTTTCTCTTCCTCCCTCTTCTTCCTTTCCTTGGGGTGGCAGCTCCATTTTCACCCTCCTCTGTTTCTCCATTGCAGTTCTCAGAGTGACGAGACATAGTGTTCTGGAAATATAAAGTTATATACACACACTCATTTAAAATGTACACGGTCAGTTCGGCCTTGATTTCGTGTCCATTTGTGTAAATGTCAAAAGTCTACTCATCCAGAGATTACAACCTTTAAATAAGTACGCAATATAATACTGGATAATCAGTCTTAAATATGGCTAGATCAAACTGGAACAAAATGAACATAGTGTCCAATAGTTTGTAGTAATGAACTTTGAAAATATAATTACCCTTCGAGTAAATGTCTTGTTGCACTTTGGACACACAAAGGCAGTGGGGATAAAATTGGGGTCATGGTAGCGCTTGAAGTGCATATCCAACAGCTGTTTCTGCCTGAATGTCTTCTCACACTGGCTGCAGGCAAAGGGCTTTTCGCCTGTGTGGGTGCGGCGATGCATCACCATGTGTCGCTCCTAACAACACAGATACACAAGTTTAATATTTTACATGCACACATTACAATAATGTGAGTTAGCAAAGTGGGAGTTACCTGGCGACAGCAATAGTCGCACAAGTCACATTTAAACCTCTTTTCGTTTTTGTGGGACTTCTGATGCTGGATCAGGGCATAGCGTTCATGAAACACAGCATCACAGTAGCGGCATTTCTTACCCGTCTCAATGAACGAGTGTTGTTTGCGAAGATGAACCCCTGCAAGCACAAACAGAAATAAAATAAAACGGTGTCATAATGTACAACAACATATCCCAATGAAAAGACTATTATGCAGTTATTATAGAAGGGTTAAAGCACGAGCGCAACTTGTTGCATACCCAAGTCACTTTTACGGGCGATGACGGTGTCGCAGTGTGGACAGTGAAACTTGGCCACATTCTCAGTGTGTTTCTGCAGAATGTGCATCTTCATAGTGCCACTCTGGGTGAAGCGGGCATGGCAGATGTAGCACTCATACGGTTTCTCACCTACAGAAAAAACAACATATTATAGGACGGCATTATGAAACTAAAAGTATGAACAATGCATTTTCTATGAATAGTTACTTTACCAGAGTGTGTTCTCATATGCCTCTTCAGTTTGTAAGTATCTCTGCTGGCATAGCTGCACAGGCTGCACTGGAATGGACGCTCTCCGGTGTGGGAGCGGATGTGGCGCTTCAGCTTACTCACCTGTGAGGGAGTCATTTTAAAACGGCATTACGTATTTGCTGCTTACACATGCACGTTTTTTTATTTATTCATCATACCTCCACACTCGCATAGTCGCACATGGAGCATTTGAAGGGCTTTTCATGAGTGTGTTTATATCGGCGATGACGAACCAGTTCTCCACTGGTCACAAAGGCCATATCGCAGTCTGTGCACTTATGGGGGCGTGTTCCTACACAGATACAAAAGAACAGTGTTATTTTCACAGAACTAGATGATCGTGTGAATCAAAATGGGATCTTTTCAAATTCTATGGTTATTGCTCAGTTCTGTGCAATATCCATCTAGCTATGTGATGTCTGTAACTCATTTGAGCTGTGTTGTGCAGTATGAATAAATTATTGTAATACCTATGACATATGTACAATAAGCACTCTGCTGATACATTAGAGACCAGAGCAAACTGTCCTAATGAAATTGAAAGAAATACATCAGATGCAGTAATGCATACTGACCAGTGTGTGTATTGAGATGGTTCCTCAGGAGTGTGACTGTCCTGAAGGCTCTTCCACACAGATGGCATTTGTGAGGCCTCTCATCGGTGTGGCTCTTCATATGCCTGTCCAAGTTGGAGCGACGTGGACAGGTGTAACTACATAATTCACACTGAAAAGTCTTCTTCACTCCTACAAAATAAGAAAGGAGTTTAATTAAGCCACCTAATTGTATATGTACATGATAAGTAAACAAATATTAAGACTAGTTTTAATACCTTTTTTCTTGATTTTGGTAGGTTTTGGTGGCTTCATATTGCCCACAACTTTCTCTGCATTAACCTCCGACAGAAGCCCTTCCTGTTGCTCTTCTTCAAAGTCATATACACTGACATCCATGTCCTTGTCTCCTTCAGCATATCGCAAGCGACTTTTCTTACCCTTGACACAAGATTGAAAAGGCAATAGGTTATAGATCGCTCACAATCGTTCTAGCACAAAAAGATGTATAGTACCTTTTTGAACTTCTTGATATTAGCAGTGATTGGCTGGTAGTCTGGATCCTTAGCCCAGGCTTGGTCTTCTGCAGAGGGCTCGATGGGCGCACCCATCTCCTCTCCAAGTTGATCTTCAACTTCTTCATCTAGCTGGCTCTCGCCTTCCTCTTCCTCCTGATCTACTGTCTCCACTTCTCCATTAGCTCCAACCTTAACCACCTGTTTTGTCACATAAACAAACAAGTGTTAGAAAGATGGACAGGTTATAAAAAGGTGTGTAAATTTTAATTTGCTCATACAATAAAGTAACATTTTCAAATTATGAAGCAAAAATGCAATTGTGACCAACAACACTTAGTAAACTAGTCTTACCTGAAAACCCTCAGGCAGAGGTAAAGTGTGGCAAATGACTGGATCCTTTTGAATAGCAGTAGCATCCAACAGGGTGCCCTGCTGGAGGGCATGCACTGTTGTGGCCGACACTGGCACCTGCACCAGCTGGAGCTCCCCAAGTCCCAGTGCAGCTTGTTCCTCTACATTCACAACCTGGAATTTACAGAGGGACAAATATTAGCTCAAGTATGTCTACTTTTCAAAAGTGGCCTTTTAGGACACACAAGATACACTTCTCATTTTTAGATCCTATTGAATCAAACCACGTGTTTACCTGCAGGGTGATGATCTGGGTTTGGTCCACAGTTGTAACCGTTGCTTGATGAGCAGCTCCAGCAACATTTGCACCATCTATTACCTAAGAAATAAATTAAGTTATAAGAATTTTCTTCTCAATTACTGGGAGTTTGTTGAAAATTTACAAACACCCAATAGCCACAGTGTGGCATGAAGGTGAGCATACCTCTGTCTTCATCTGTAGAAGTGTTGGATCTAGAGCATCCATAACCATCATTTGAACACCATCACCACCAACTGCCATCAGTTGTTGCTGTGCCGATGTGGCTTCAACCAGCCCTTGGCCTAAATGTAAAATGATTCATAATTTAAGCAAATGGCCAGCCATTACACTATTCCAAAAATGTGTAAATTTTAACCTTGGCCCAGAAGAGCTTGGCCTTCCACTACAACACCTCCGGCTTCTGCTGCCTGTTGCAGGAGGTCCGCCACAATTGCCTCCTGACTGTGAATTGCTTGAACAGTTGGGTCATCTTCTACTGCTCCTTGGTCCATGCTGGCTGTTAACAGGAAGAGAACAAACAAGGTTTTATAGTGTTCAAGGGCAATAAAGTAAACCATTACACATTTTCTGAATACTGGCTTCTTTTGAGAACAGGTAACTTGTTGACAGGGTCACAAAATAATTTTAAACAAACTTAAATAATTGCATTTTAGGATCCAGTGAGTAACATATTCATTTAATCACAAAAAATAAACTTTGGTGTATTCTTCAGCTGTATGTCCTCTTCATATTATAGTTTTATGGTACAAAACATGTCAAAATTAGCAAATTGGTTTGATTCCCTGTACTGGCCTTTTGCCTCGATCCATTGTGTAAATGAATGTTATTCTACTTGATAGTAAATATAAACAATCTAGATGGTCAAAACAAATGCTGCGCAAGATGCTGCCGCTTGATGGCCGTGTGCTTGGGTGTTATTGCAGCTCCATAAGCCGAATTGTAGAGGGAGCTCTCTGCTGTGGCATGTCTTTGCGGCGCTTGGCTTGACCGCAGTCCAGACCGAGACACTGCTGGGAAATTATGGGAACTGAGGACTTTCACTGTCGAATTTGGAAAGAGGATCGCATACGTTTTAGAGACTTTGATTAACGCGTCCATTTTGTTATAAGTGCCTCGTCATCCTTCCTTCTGCGGGTAATATAGGCGGCCTACTGCGTAATATCACCGCTGGTACTAGGACTAAAGGCGGATCAAACCTGAAATGAATAACGTGTCGCCATTTATGTCGATGTTATTATTATATCTCAGGTTGTAGCTTGTGCAAACTTAATTGCTGCAATGCATCCATTTGGACATATTTTATCTTACGGGACATTTGTCCAACCGCATGGAAGGCTGTAGAAGGCCGTTGGATCGAGCTGTAGCTAGTTAGCCATTAGCTTTGTCTACGTGACAGCTAGCGGTAACGCAGCTGCTAAATGTTTTGTTGCCATTGTGATTCGTCCATCGCATGTATATTTTACAAGACGTATCAATAATTGTTGGACATTTTCGATAGATCTTCTAACCTCTCCCACAAATGACTCGTTGGTTAAGGGTAAACTTTTTCATGGGCCACTAGCAGCCACAAGCCACGGTCGTTTTCACGACGTCGCGGTTTAAAAAGGGGAAACAAAGAAACAAGGACAGAACGCCCTGGCCTGAAGTTTCTGATCAGATTTCTAAAGCAATCCTCAAATTTACTATGCTAATCTTTGCAATCAGTGTGCTAAATGTATAGCTTTACGCAGATACTTTTCAACTTCGGTGCATTTACACATATTTCGTCCGCTTTATCGAAAACGATAGAGGGAGACAAACACTCCTCGGCGGGCTCCCCGGACCCAGAGCCCCATCATGACACCTAGAGGCCGATTAAAGATCCTGCAAACTCCCCCTTGCTCCCACCAAAGTAGTGACACTTTACCTCTTGTCGGCGGCTGTTGGTCCGACTGCCCGCAGATCAAAGTGTGGCCACTATACCACAAAGTTTGGGTGTCCGAAACAAATGCGAGGCTCTTCGCAGTTAGTTTTTAATCCCTCTCCCGCTTTGGAGAGTATTCTGTGCACAAAATGGCAGTAGGGCTCAGTGCGCCTGTGCGGCCGCTGGGGGGTGGTATCGAAGCCACTGCACTCTCCTGATTGGCCGGGAGGGGGCTCCGCTTATGCACACAAGTCATTTATCACACGCTTCACAGTTAAACCAACCCACATCACAAGCCTCAACAACACACCTGCTAAAACAACAAAAATACAAACCTACCACCTGCAAAAGCTTTGCAGTGAATCCCTTGAACAATCTCTTTGCTTCTACAGGTTATCATGTCCCCAAAATGCACTAGTCCCCAACTTGAAATGTTTTAGTGAATCCCTTGAACAATCTCGTATACTTCTAGAGATTTTCTCTTTTTTTTTTTTTAACCATATATGTCTCCAAAAATACACTGCCCCCCGACTTGAATTGTTTTAATAAATGGCCTAATATATATTTAGTAAATGGCCTAATTATATATGAATTAATTTGCAAAAGCAGATCTCTCCGTTTTGAATTACATTTTTTATTACCATTTAAGAAAGGGGACACCAGTAAAACTAAAGTTGAATCCATTTGATCAATAAAAAGTGGCTTAATATTTCTGAAGCAATAAAATATGTCTGGTTATTAAAAACACTACTACACAAAGAGAAAAAGTACGTTGATTTTTGTCAATTACAAATGAACTCTTCATATATATAAATATATAAATTATAGCGCTTTTCCACCTACATTGGGCCCTCAAAGCGCTTCCCTATTATTTTTAAGTGGTTTGGTTCATCGTTTAACGAGGAAGAAAGTGCCACCAGAAAGACTATTTTGACCTGCCACTTGATGGCAGCAATGTACTGCTATATGACTTGACTGTCATTTAAAAACAAAAGAAAAACAATAATTATTGTTATTAATAATAACCACACAGTGAAGGAATGCATATAGCTCATAAGGTAATACCCCCTAATATTCTTGTTCATAAGTGTCTCAGGCTTTCAGTGTCCAATATGTGTCCCTCAAGTGCTTCGCTGCAGGAGCACTCTGAAATCTTGACCAGCCAGAAGCACTAGTTGGAGTGGGGGCTGTAGGCTAACGACAAGCACCAGATCTGCTGGGCTGGTTGGTGGCTTGGATCAGATTCATGAGGAACCTCACCATCGCAAGAAATTATGTGAGTTTACTTAGATTCCCGACTATTTTATACAGTAAATGTGAAAGATATATTGTTGGAAGAAGTTGTGGTGCCACATGGAAAAAGCTACCTGACGCTCTAACGCAATGTAAAATAGAATTGCTACTGATCAAACAAGTCAGCAACTGCGTGCCTCGCCTTCTTCACTGTCCACTCCAGACAGCTGTCAAAAGAAAGCAGTCTCTTTTGGTTATGTACCTGCGCCAGCCATAAAACTTGTAATGCACGTGATCAAATAACTATCAAACATATTCCAATGAGCAAATCTGACTAAATTGTTAAATTAGCTGAGCACGAACCAATTTGGGCAGAAAGGGCTTGGGCAGTTGTGACAAATATCCCACTTCCTTACAGTTGCTTACTTAGTTAGCCTACTCATTATTTCACACTTATTGCCATTGTTGATGGTCATATTAATACAACAGATGACATTTGGAGCTGGCATTTTAATTGTTTACTTGCTCACATGGCACCTTTGGTTGATAATACCATTATAGGTATATTGTCTCTCAATATTCTTCACAGATAAAACATTTTGTGGAGTCAATATTGGGACAGTAGTGTTTCCAGTGGTAGAAGGTAGAACAGATTTGGTGGTTCGATCTCAACTCCAACCACTGCAGTGATTTTTGGTATACAGAGAGATCAGGGGCTGTTTCTCAGCAATACTTATGCCAGTCAGCTCAGCTCTGGCTAAAGAGGTAGCTTATCATCACTCTGCCTATGCACACCAAAATACTGGATATTGTGGGAGAATGAAAATTCTGACAGTTTGAAAGGCATCTTCAAACTGTCAGACATCAGGATCAAACTGGATGTGATGAAGCATGTACTAAATGCATATTTAGTGGATTCTACCTCTTGCATTGTGTTTATGTAAGCACATCTGACTTACAAGCTAAATGTAGTTATGGCTTAAGATGACTTTAGGTGCTATTTAAAAAGCAGTGGCTGTACAGAAATAAGCAAACACTGACTAAACCATATTGTGTAAACACTTCAACAGCAGAGGCACGTTACAGAATTGAGTCTGTTCCTCTGAAGCATATTGGCTGGACTGCCTGGCGGTCATTAGCCCGGTGCACTCCAATGACAGTTAAGCTGCTTATTGGCCAGCTGGAGATTATCAGGAAAGTCCCAACTTCACAGGGGTCCACACAAACCAATTCAGGGCCTTG
Organism: Lesueurigobius sanzi; assembly: GCA_900303255.1. Classification (NCBI taxonomy): domain Eukaryota; kingdom Metazoa; phylum Chordata; class Actinopteri; order Gobiiformes; family Gobiidae; genus Lesueurigobius; species Lesueurigobius sanzi. Next base: position 12,659 of record OMNZ01054301.1, on the reverse strand, counting down.
AAGACTGTCCGCTCATTCTTCAATAAACTGTGGCGCGCTGTGCCACACCAATTCACTTGGGAAAACAGTTTGGCTTTCACCAGACACTGTACAATAGTCTACTTTACATAGGGCAAATTATAGTTTCAAGATAACATCACAAAACCGAGTCTAGCACCAGAAAAATGAGAGAAAAAATGATTCATAATAAAAAATATGTGTGACATGAATTCAATGTGTATTCACTTATTATTGTTGATAATAAGTGAATACTTATTATCAACAATAATAAGTATTCACCTATTATTGTTGACTGATATTGTCCTACTTTTAAATATTCCCAAGGTTAATGATTTTAAATTCTATATAATAGTTCCATAATTCTGACTTCAAAGTAGTTTATATATTATTGTAAATCCAAGTTCACTTATTAAAAGTGCATCATGCAGTACTTTTATTTTTGTTTAGTATTATATTTTCCAACTGTACATATAAACCCAGACATGAGCTATGTTTCCAACATGCAATGCTCCCTTTTCTTTACTTCTCTTTTTCTCGAGCAAATCTTACTTCTTAGGACCAAGTTTCACCGCATGTTGTGCCACGATCTACATAACTTTGGAAAAATATCTGCGTCGATAATAATACACCGTTAAACGACAAATCAACTTTAGCATTTTCTTCATGTATGTGTGTGTTAGACCATAAACAATATGTTGATGTAACAGGAAGAAGGAGGGGCAGGAAAACCCATGGAAGATCAGGGGGGTGGCTTTCCCGTTTCCTTCAGCCCACTGTAAGTTACTTATCTGTGTGTGGTAGCACTGGGCTAGGGGACAGCACAGAGCAACCTGCTGTAGGGGAGATGAGTGAGAAGCCAGATTAGACCCGTTCCTTTAAATATGTAGTACATTTGCTCTAGAGTTAGTCAGAATATAGATAGGTAGATTTCTTGGTTTGGATTGGATTTGTTGGTGATTTTTTGTAGACCACCGTTGCAGCCATGTACAGTGGAAGCAAAGGTATGTGGTTATATTTCCTCATTAACTCATTTATGCCAATAAACAGCTCTTTGTCTGTAGCATTTTCTCAGATAAATATTTGGCATGTTTTAACTCAGCCCTAAGTGGTGTTGCAGTACCTCTAGCAGATAAGAACGCAGTAGTGGGCCAAGAAGTTGAGCAATGCCGCACCTTCAGCTACCCCCAAAACTGCATGAGAGATTTTCCTATAAACACTGCGATAAGATCTGGGATTTATTGTTTTAAAATGATTTAGTTCTTTAAACAAGTTTAGACAGATTAACATTGGAAAAAGACTGAGAAATGAAGACGAATCATAGGGTTTTCAGGACATGGTTGACTAGTTTTAATACTTGATAAATCCCAATGGGAAAAAATAAATAAATCAGAGCATATTATATTATTACCTAAAATAACTGCAGTCTTTGTTATTTTCTAACTGCGTACATTAAAATTACGATTTCAATAATGTTTTCAATACTGAACTTGTAAATATTGGTTAGGCAAGTTCATTTGGGGGTGGGCTGATTTTTTTTCCTTGACAAACTAGGAGTCAACCAGCTTTTTCCATAAATTGTGGTATACAGCATCATACAGGGACCTGGGGGCTCAATGAATTACTTGACAATATTGTTCATATTTTTGAAGTACTTTAACAAGTATTTTGTTGGATACAAATCATCATATCAAGGGGCATTCAATAAATAAATAAATGAATAAAAATACAATCAACACGAAATGTGGGGGGCAATGTTGCCTACAAAGGGTGTGACAGATGTGATCTACAGCTTAAACATGTCATAGACATATAGAAACTGAAAATGGGAGTTAAACTATGGCAATTGTGAAAAAGACATGCTCCTTAACAGATACATTTAATGGTCTTCCACCACCAAAAGGCATGTCCTTGGTGAATTGGAGACAATTAGTTTCCCATAGTTAAATGAATTGTACATTTCCAGGCCGTGCTGAACAGAGAAGTGTTTTGACATACGTTAATTGCAGTTTGAACAAGATAATTAGTATCTATGAGACTGCTCTCAAATCCTTATTTCCGACTGCTTCTTTGATTTAGCTTAGTCAGACACTTTTTCTGGTCATGTTATTTTGTCAGGAAGTCACAGTCACTCCCTCTTGACTTTTCTTTGCTGAAGAGTGAGCTCCGCTGCCCCAAACTCTGAAACCTGTGCTCTGCGCAGTAATTGATCTTTGTCAATATAAACACAGTAAATCGATTGTGTATTGTTTCTATGAGCTAATGATTTTCCACAGCAATATTATCTTATCTATAACAAACAATGGAGACTTTAGATATTTCAGTATATCTGTGACTCAGGACATGGCCCAGGCTTTATCCTGTTTCAGTAGAAGGTTGTCAATGGCAGGTGTGTCCCCCTTCATCTTGTGAGACACAGGACATGATGCTATGGTAGAAGTCTTTAACTTTCCAATGGTGATGCGGTTCTGATTAGTCATCAGGGAGGGACTCTTCTCTCTTCCTTTCACTATAACATGCACAGGTTAGACGTACCTTAAATACTCAATACACAAATGAAGTAAGTGTTGCTTTTATTGCGTTTAGAATCAAGAACAGACTTCAGAGCTACCAGTAGTTAATGAATCGCAGTGGTGAAACTGAGGAAACGCTGAGGTTGTCTTCCTCCCTTGGCTCAGTGACATCTTTAGAAAAACAATAACGTCATGAGAATGGCGCTACATTAAAGAGTTTTCAAATGACCATTGTCCATTAAACACACAGTGGGTTTTACATAACACCAAAGACAGACAAGGATTGGTTAAGACTCGCACTAAGGAGATTGTGGGGGCAATCCTTGGGTCATTTGTGGCTTCCTCCTCCTGTTCAAAAACATGGGTGATGTTAAAACTTGATCACAATAAATGAATATAACATTGAATTATTGTGTCAGACAGAGGATTAAAAGACCTCTACCTGATTTTATTTTTAAATTACAAACAATGAAAGTGTAAACTGGTGGTTGATCTCATTCTTACACATTTCTAGCATTTCTCAATGAGAAGTTTTTAAGCATGATTCACAACTTTCATCAATTGAGCCAAGTGGAGGTTGGTAATTCTACAAAACTACAAACTGCGATTGATTAAAATGCTTCATAATTAGATGCTGAGCACACAGTGGTCCTTTAATCCACTAAAAACTGCTGTTTAAAGAGGTCAACGCTGATTTCGTGTTGGGGTTTCAACTCTTACTCTAGCGCTTGAAGCTCATCGTGAATGTATCCAAACTTGGATGCTGCATGACCCACTGACTGTATTGTCACTGGGGGCCTCTCATATTTGTATGAACCGTGTGCTGTGTTGGAGATTTGACCCCTTTTAGCCAAACTAAAATTCCATTGATGTAGCAGTGCTTGGTTACAGAGGGTTAGACTAGGATTGCTGATGGGGCTACTGCTTTGCTTATGGTATTTTCGCGGCTATTAAACTCTCTTCTTCTTAGATTGATTTGCATTGCGCATTTGCGTTAATGTTTGTTTAGACTCAGAGCATTTTCCAGAATAGTCTGGGAATGAACACGCTCACACAATGGAGTCACATGACCACATACAGTAGAGCTCTGCTGCAGGCCTCTTTGTGGAACGGCACCAATGGCAGTGTAAAGTGATGGGGCAGTTGTCATTGGGCTGGACTGGACCTGGCTCTAGTCTGACAGGTGTCCCAGGACATTACTATTCTGGGACAGATGGAGAAATGTGCCGTCTGCCACTGCCCCTTTTCTATCGGACGTTTACAAAGCCATTTAAAGGTTAGTGCCGAAGTCCTAGACGGGACATTGTTTTGTGTGGGTTGTGGTGTGTTTTCAGTGGGTTTGTTCATGCCAACCTTTACTTCAGCAACTCTATGGCTCCCCCTTGTTAGTAAAAGTTTCATCAGACCAAATGCTGATTTCAAAGTTTTTAATACTATTAAATGAGTGAGTTTACATTTTGATTATTTGGGTTAGGTGCAATGCCAGACCATTTAGGTCCCCTCCCGTTCATGGGCTGTGCCTGAGTAGCCTACTGACCCAATGAACAAAAATAAACAAAAGATGGGTAAAGATAAAGGCAGAAAATGAGGACTGTGGCCAATGCTTAAAAAGTGTGTAGTTATGTTGTTTACTATCTTTTGTATTGTTTATTTACCTCTTATGTTTTTTTAAATGGATACTTTTTGCACAACTAGAAGCCCAAGCTTGTTTAGGTCCATGAGAGCACTGTATTCTACACACATTTATTGTATATGAGGACAGAGGGTTAGTGCTTTTTGTGGGATGTTGCTAAACTTTGACAGAAGTCACCCCTCGATGCCAGATGACCGCTGCCCCAGGACTATCTCTTTTGTTCAATTTCCTGTCCAAAGAGTGAGTTGCATCTAACTTCCTGTAAAGTTGTTTCCTCTCTTGTGGAGTGGGTGTTGGTGTTTCTGCTGCCAGCTGTTTAAGGGAAAAGGATACAGGAAACTGGATAGTCCTGACTTTGAGTCAAAGGCACTGAATTAGCTGTCAAAAGATATTAATTGTAATCGTAGACGTTTTATACTCATCCACATATTTTACCGTTTATCCTTGTGAGAAAGCGGAGTGTAAGCCAAGTTGGCACCAACTGAAATAATTATTTATTATTTTGTTTTAGTTCCTCAATAAAATGGAGGAACTCAGTTGTTATTGTCTCAATGCTACAATGAACGGTTTAAAATGAATATACAGTTGTGCTCAAAAGTTTACATCAGGCAAAATGTCAGGGTATGTAAACCGATGCATTTCATAGAATATGAATGATAACACAAAAGCCTTTATTTCACTCATGGTTAGTGGCTGTGTGAATCCATTTATTGTCAAAAACCTGTTTGTTTACACTTTTCAACTAGAAATTAGCCAAATGCTCCTGTTCAAACGTACATATTGTGCATCTTGAAACAAACATTTTTTTTTCAGAGTCCAATTTTGTCAGAGTCCTGTATTTCAGCTGAAGTGAGTTTTTCTTTGCTCCTAAACAACTTTCCTGGGAGTTGCTGAAGGTCATGTAAACGTTAGATCAGAGACATTTGAGTAGTTTGTTTCATTATGATTTCAAAAGAAACAGAAACTACTCAAATGTTTCTGATTTATCGTTTACATGACCTTCATGGCCAAAAGATTAAAAGGGTTTGTAAATTTATGAGCACAACTGTGTATATATACATGTATACTGTATCCTTTGGCTGTAGGCCTGTTATTAAATTGTACTTTACTTGAGATTGTTGGTTGGATTAACTTTTGCCTGGGCAGCAGTTGGAACTCAGTTTGTGCAGTGTTTGCGGAGTGTTTCGTAGAAATTGCTGACAACTTGGCAAGAGCTGATGTGGATGTGATCCACACTACTGTCCATGTGACTGTTAGTTTTGTGTGAAAGGGTTTATTCCCAGTTCCCATGTTTTATGTCTGACCTGTGTTCTAGTCTTCAGTCTTGAGTAAGTCTTTAGTGTGTCTTTCTACAGGCGGCCCCTCCAGAACCCTGTCCACCATGTCACTGTCTGTGCGTCCTGCCAGAGCGCTCAAGTCTGTCACTAGGAGCCAGAGCTTCACTGGAGTCAACATCCATGACAAGTCTCGGTATAATAAAATGAGTATTATCATTATATTGTTTTGTGTCGAGTGGTTTAACACGGTCTGTTCCAGACCCCTGTCGGTGTACACCACTCCTGGTCTAAGACGAAAGCCCAGCAAAGCCAGTAGGATGTTCACCATGTCGTCCAACCAAGCACCCAGAGCCCCTCAGCCAGAACGGACTGATGAGGTCTACGAGGCTCTGAAGAAAGGCCTGCAGTAAGTACAAAGTCCCAGCTGACTTCTCAAAACAGTAACTAGATCACTATGGCATCCTAACTAACATGTTTGTCTTCTGGACAATAATCTTCCTCCACTGTTGAATGCAGGCTTTGTGGTGAAAGAAAGACTGCTGTAAACATGAAAAAGAAGTAGTTTATTTGAGTGCTGACATTATTATTTACATATACTATACTAAGTCATGAGATCAGTGAGATTATACATTCATTTGTTTTCTTGAATTTTACACTTTTCATTGTGATTTATTGATATGATTAATCTATAACTAAAAGGTTTTGTTTGTTTGAAATGACACAACATTTTATTTGCAGCTCCTACCTCCAGGTTCACCAGATGGACATGGATAGCCTCAGCCGAGAGATGAGGACATCCAAAAGAAATTCTCGACTGGTAAATACATAAACTGCATGTGAGCAAATCCAGCATAAACGAATTAGGAAACCCAACGCACTTACGAAATGACAGACATTATGTGACAAGGCATTGTTTGTGTTGTGTAAGCGCCACAAAGGTATATTTTAGTGTGTGGTGTGAAGCTGCTCGTGGGAAAACTCTCACACTCACATTCAGGTGAAAGGTTTGCCCTTATCAGTGTTGTATCTCCATTTAGTTAATGTTAAAACTCCGGCATTATTTTGGAGTGGACCCTGTGGGAAATAACAAGACTATCCTGCTAGGTTTACGCTTGTTCGCTCACTGAGATGATGAAAGGGTTCAAAAGAGTCGACTGTTCAACCAGAAGTGTGCTGCTATTGCTATGTTTTAGTCCTTTCTGACAATCTAACAGAGTTATTGTCTGATAAAACTAATATTTGTTATGTAAAGCAACCCTTTACAAATGTTTACGTTTTGTTTGTTTCAACAGGGCTTTCTCTATGAACTGGACAAGGTAAGGTTGTCTGAAAAGCTGAACGGAGAAATAGTCTCACAATAGATCTACTGTACGTGTTAACTTGCTTTTGTCTAATGATACTGACAAACCATTTCTTTCCTCAGCAAGTAAAAGTGACAGAGAGACTGATTCGACGATTGGAGTTTCACCTCAGTAAAGTAAGCAACACGGCGTCATTTTCAGATTTTGAGCCAGTTCATGTCTTTAGTTTACATCTCAAATCAAATAAATAACTTTTCTACACATATTTACACATACAATTGTCCACTTTCTCAAAATGCATTTCTCTTACAACTTCTTGCAACGACTCCACTTTTGTAGCTCCTACAGCCATCAGACTTTCCAGCCTTGTACTTAACAATATTTAGAAGATTTTACAATATTTTACAGATGCAATAGATGAGCATTTTTGCTATAATCTGGCACATTTACAACTTGTATGCACTTGTATATTAAGATTGTTCATTATTGTGCGCTGTCCCGATCAAATAAATAAATAAAGAAGGTTTGTTCAGCTGGATTCTCCAATATTTCATTTCTTGATTTATTTATTAGTTTTGAACCCCAAAAACATATTTATTCACTAATAGCTATTTAACAAAATATCCCAAATCCCCAAAGAACAAATCTTTGTAACTAATACAGTATATCAGCAAAATAACACCATAAATTTAAACCTGGTTCAATCCATTATTTAGATTTAGAGGCACTCCAAAAGTTGAGAAAGCCTTTTTTCGCACATGGCTAGACAAGGTAAAATCATTGCAAACACGTTTCGGCTCTAGGCCTTCATCACGGCATACAGTTTTCAGGCCTGGAGCCGAGAAGCGTTGGCAATGATATTACCTTGTCATGTGTGATGAATAAAGGCTTTTGATTGTTTCTCACCTTTGGAGCGCCTCAGTTTCTTTAATGTTTTGATGAAGCTGATCCCTACACTGAAGAGCATCCAAAAGGACATTGTTTTTAGATCCAAGTAGCACTCAAGGCAGACAATGTATCACCACCGGGTAACGTTTTTTTTTTTGTCCAGGTTGAAGAGCTATATGAAACCTACTGCTTACAAAAAAGATTGCGGGATGGTGCCAATAAAATGGTGAAGGCGTTCATGGTTTCGCCGAGCAGTAAGGAAGCGAAGGAGAGTCTGGCAGAGGCCAACAAGGGCTGCAAGGAGTACACAGAGGTAGGTACCACCGCATAGCATTAGGCTTGTCTTTAAAACACAGCTGTAACAACATTGTAAGAGGATGGGAATTGTCTGGTGCCAGAAAGTGTAATAACATGTTGATTACATGGTTATTCCTTATTTCATTCCATGGTCATGTGATTAATCATTTCCCTGACTCAGCCCAAAAATATTAATGACCAGGACCGAACATTGTTTATATCCTTTGTTACTACGCCATTTACATTCAATTACCATGTTATCACTGTGATATACAGTACAGTACAATGCTGTTTTCTGTTTTTCTGATTTCCATAGAATATGTGTGTGCTGGAAAATGACTTGGAGAACAACCTGGGAGAGTTTCATATAAAAATGAAAGGTGAGGCAAAAAAGCAGAGATGCACAATGAGTTATGAGCCCAAATCTTTGAAATCCAGTTTTAGGTGTAAATGTACTTGTACGGCAGCCTTCCTGTATATTGTCATAGCGTGTTGTTTTGTTTTGCTAAAAATTTGAATGTGACTTCATGTGATTTGTAGCTAAATAGTGCATCTATATCTTGTCTAGGCCTGGCTGGATTTGCAAGACTGTGTGCTGGCGACCAATATGAGGCAAGTTGCTCATGTTTCTCCAAAAATACACTCTTCTTAGGGCTGCACGACATGAGGAAAAAAAGAGAAAATGTTCTATAAGTTTCATGTTTGTTTGTATAAATCAATCAGATGGAAGACCTCAAGTATTGTGCAATATATTGTGGCTTCTTGCGACCAGACATGAATCAGATTTTTCAAGTCCAAGGCCAAGTTCAAGCTCCTTAGAACCAAATCTAGAGTCCAAATCTTCAAATTTTAAGTCCAAGTCATCAAAATTCAGTCAAATTAAAGTTAAAGTTAAAGTCCAAGTGGAGTCACTATCACCTAAAGCCAAGTCTGGGCCCAAGTCCAAGAATTTTCTCACTGTTTTCTTAGCGTTAACTCAATGGACCCGTCTGTGACTTCTGATAACGTTTAACTTCCCGCAAAACCATAATTTAATACCGCAATGGTGCTAAGGACTGGAGAGCTAAATTAGTGAAGTCTGAAGTCTTTAGTCCAAGTCTTCCAGTCTGAACTTCAAGTCGAGATACAAGTCACTGCCCCTAAGAATGTCACAAGTTCAAGTCACTTTTCATTTTTGAGTCCCGGGAAATGACTAGCAAAAAGAGTCTTGAGTGCTACATCTCTGCTTACAGAATATTACGATACGCTGTGCAGTTCTAACCCTGATGTATGCAATATTTCAAAAAGATTTGACTAAAATGGAAGGTGCTTTGGCTGTAGATTTTTATGAGGTATGGACGGCAGCGATGGAAGCTACGAGGCAAAATCGAAGTGAACTCTGGGCAGGTGTGGGACAGCGAGGACATGGTGTTTCAGCCACTCATCAACGAATTTCTCTCTGTTAAGGTCAGCAGCTTTTTCACAGACCATGCATTTTTAAAGTTAATATATAACTTTGTCTGATGTGGGTCGGGAGGTTTTTTTGTAGTTCTAAATTTCCAAATATTTATAAAGCGTAACAACAAACTGTTAATTGCATCTTTTACCACAGGTCACAGAGCTGAAAAGCTTGGCCAATCATGTTGTTGTGGGCACTGTTTCGTGTGAGACCAAAGACCTGTTTGCTGCTTTACCTCAAAGCGTAGCTGTGGATATTAATGACCTCGGGACCATTAAATTAAACCTGGAAGTAACTTGGAAGTGAGTCACTGAGCACAACAACTGCACGCTGGCGCACAGAATTCTGTTTATCTTAATGATCTTTGTGTTTTAGTCCATTTGATAAAGACGAACAGGTGTCCCTGCCGAGCAGCGTGAACAAAGCTCCATCCGTCACTAAGAGGTTTTCCACCATCTTCAACCAGAGCCCTCCCGATACTCCGTCTTTACGTGAACAAGCTTTTTATGTAAGTCTAATTTCTCCACTCTCTTATTTCTTATGTCTGTGTGACCCATGACAGGGCTGCACAGAATATCCCCAAATGATTGTTGTACACCATAATTGTACAAGAAAAACAATATTGTATGAATTAAATAAACAAAAACTCTCAATAACACAGAGATCTTGAATTTGACAATGATTTACACAGAGTCTTAAACAACTATGTGGTGACTGGAATTATTAAAAAGGCCTGGTTTTAGTTTAGATCTTCCCAATTAGTCCTAGTAGGCTGTTCTTGTTTTAATTTTGACAAATTGACAAAAAAAAATAATCTTTTAATTGAATGCCACTTCAAAAATATTACAATAACATAATAGAAATTGATGTTCAAAACTGTGCAGCCCTAGACTGCAATATCATTTTGTTTTTCTTTACACATGAGAGATGATGAACAAAAGTAATTTAAAGCACTTCCTCTGACTTTCCTGTTGCCTCTTCTTTCACTCTGGGCCACTGTGTTTGTCTCAGTCTCTTCCTCGGAGCCTTCTGACCAGCCGGCACCACTGGCCACTACTGGACATTTTCAAAGACACACTTAGTCACAGCTGCTCCTGTAGTGACAGCTCACCAGCGAGACTGTCAATGGCCGTAAGTCTGGTAGAATAGAAGAGCAGAAATGCCGTTTAGATCTAGTGCAGATGTAGGTTTAACAGTCGGCATCTGAACAGGTAGAGGTGGGTCAAAATGTCTTCAACACCATGATGCCACATTGACTCTTTAGACTTTAGATTCCTTTAGATTCCAGGCATTTTCTAATTGGCCCTGCTTTATTCTCTTGTTGCAAAACGTATCCTTTACCTGTGCACTTCCCACTCTAGAAAAATGTAGCTGTAGGTAATGGATATGGTCATTCATTTTAATATTTTGTATCTTTCTTTACCCCAGAACATGCTGCGACGCCACGAAGACGTGGAGAATGGAAGAGCCTGGTCAAATTCTTCTGAATCATCTGATGATTCATCTAGTCCTCAGCTCCCAGCCAGCGCTAAGCTCTCCGTGCATCACAAGGTACAAAACACACTGTAGCAGGTAAAGCCTGTACATTATAGCATCCACAGCACTGTACGGCATGTTTGACACAAAGGAAAGCTGCATTGTACCAGGTTATAGTAAAAAAAGCTAATTTCCACCTGTAGTCCCTGGGTAGGTTGATGTTACAGTCTTTGTACTGGACTGATTCTAGGTGTATACATGTAAGAGGCACTGTTAATGCTGCACTTGGTTTAAGATTCATTTAAGTAATTGTTCTAATTCCTGATTATATCAAAATCTGTGTTTGATTGTTTGGTTTTTTTTTACTGTTCAGACACTGCATGACGATGCTAACCTGAAAGTTTCCCAGACGCCAGAGCTTCATTCAGTCCGGAGACGAAAATCTTCATTCCAGTCCAACCTGTCACTGGACTCTGCACCTGCCATCTCCAACTCCTCACATAACATAAGCATCATCAGTGAAGACCCAGACTCACCCAGTGCACCAGCAGAGAGCAGCAGGTAACTGTTCAGGCAACATTGTTTCTTTTGCTGGAGTTTTTCCATTCAGTACTTAATTAGTAATAAAGTTAGTTTTTCTTTCACAACAAAGATGTTGCGAAAGTTATACTGGTAGTTGTGTCTAAACTCATTCGCAAATTCTTCACAGGGATGTGCTTCTCAACTTTCAGGATTTCACTATCACAGTATGCTAACAAGAACTAGCCTGCAAGTTCACACTCGATAAAATGCTTTAGAATTACATGGACAGTCTTTTATTTTTATTTTATGTACATGTTTCGTTTTTTTTTTCAAATCACTGCATAATATTCAACACACCGTATTTTCCGGACTATACAGTAAGTCATATAACTCACACCAGCCAAAAAATGCATAATGAAGAAGAAAAAAACATATATAAGTCACACTGGAATATAAGTCTTATTGTTTTGGAGAAATTTATTTCACAAAATCCGAGACCAAGAACAGACATTTCATCTTGAAAGGCAAGTTATAATAATAACAAGCAACAGGCTGAATATGGGTACAGTATGCTAAGGTAACACATTAACAGTTATTCAGATAACTGTAGCATAAAGAATAGAATCAGTGTGAAATAAAATTATATATTTTAATATATACAGTGGTATGAAAAAGTTTGGGCACCCCTGTACATTTTCATGATTTTCCTTTATAAATCATTGGTTGTTTGGATAAAAAATTCCAGTTAAATATATCATATAGGAGACAAACACAGTGATATTTGAGAAGTGAAATAAAGTTTATATGACTTACAGAAAGTGTGCAAGAATTATTTGAACAAAATTAGGCATGTGCATACATTTAGGCACCACAAAAGAAAAAATGCTCAATATTTTGTGCATCCTCCTTTTTCAGAAATAACAGCCTCTAAATGCTTCCTAGAGCTTCCAATTAGGGTCTGGATTCTGGTGGAAGGTATTTTGGACCATTCTTCTTTACAGATCCTCTCCAGTTCAGTCAGGTTTGATGGTTTCTGAGCATGGACAGCTCACTTTAAATCACACCATAAATTTTCAATAATAATTTTCAACAATATTCTGGGGACTGAGATGGCCATTCCAGAACGTTGTACTTGTTCCTCTGCATGAATGCCTTAGTAGATTTTGAGCAGTGTTTAGGGTCGTTGTCTTGTTGAAAGATCTAGCCCCGGTGCAACTTCAGCTTTGTCACTGATTCCTGGACATTGTTGTCCAGAATCTGCTGATATTGAGTGGAATCCATGCGCCCCTCAACTCTAAAGCCGTGTCCCGACCAAAT
>OMNZ01054299.1:27894-50037 GCA_900303255.1 Lesueurigobius sanzi | reverse complement strand
CCGACCATAGGCCTAATGTAACTGATGAGTGTGTCATGTGTCATTTTAAAGGATTAATTGCCTTTTAAGATTTATTGACATTTTTTGGAAGACACCAACTGGACTACAACATTTTCGTTGTACTTGTTGCAATGACAATAAAGATTATTCATATTATTCATTATTCATTCGGGCCAGGACGGGGCCTTTCTGTGTGGAGTTTGCATGTTCTCGTGTCTGCGTAGGTTTCCTCTGGCTGCTCCGGTTTCCCCTACCACTAAAACATGTACAATAGATCAGAATGAATGAGAGTGTGTTTGTGAGTGCGAATGTGGGACAACGGATGGAAATTAGCCCAAGGCTACGATCCGGAGTGGTGTGTTTACATGCATGGTTCTCATGTGTGTTCATTAACATGCACTGCCCCAACCAAATAAACAATAAATAAATGTGGGAACTTTAAAATGTATACATCGAGGAAAGGGTATTTCTTTAGTGAAATGTGGAGCAAAGTCTCATAAAGGTGTTAAACTGGTCTTCAGAATTCCTGCATTTTCCCTGTTTTTATCTTTACTCATTTGAAACATTTTCATGAATTTGCAAATGACCGTCTTGATCAGAGCAGAGGTATTTTGACAACATAATTTAATCAAGTTTTGGTCTAATAATAATTATTATTTGTAGTTTAGTCTACAAATATCCACATTTAGTAGACTATTCTGTCATAAATTTAGTCAACTTTACATTAAACTTGTTATATTCAAATATACTGTATTTGGTGCTATTGTGTGCTTCATGGAGCTTCTCCATGAACAAAGCACAGACCTGTTCCTTTGTTGGTGAATTTAAACCATATGAGGCTTTTTCAAACTGTTGCTGAACTTCACATGTTTTCAGTGACTTCTTTGTATTTTTTTTTAGTTGATGACAATATCTTGAATATTTTAGCCCTAATGTTAGTCTCATCAGCTACTGTTAATTTACTTTTCGTCAGCAAAAATATTACTTAGACCAAAAATAATGACTGGCAGGGGCGTTCCACCAAATTTTGGGCCCTGGGTACAAACTATCTTTGTGGGCCCATTGACACATACAGGCCTATTTATAAACAGATTTCGGAGGGCCCCTCCTCTGCCTTGGGCCCTGGGTACTCAGTACCCTTTACCCCCCTGGTGTGACGACCATGATGACTGGATCAGAGCGGGTTCAGTTTCATCTTTCTATTTTGAAGTTGTTTCCTGTTGATTCTGGTGAACACATTTCACTGAATAATTTGTCCATTGTTTCTTAAAAAAAGGTTGTAACACCAGACTCCGCATTGCACCACCGGCTCTTCCCCTTTCTCCAGAGCCACATTGTCCCAGCACTCCTGTCTTGTGTGAGCGCTGAGAGGAAGTTGGCCAACGGTGTCCTGGCCTCGACTGATTAACACAGAGTGGACACACAGCGGCGTTACTCCATACGGAAAGTTTGGCAAGAGTTTTCCCAACGCCTTTGCAAAATCCTCCAAACTTAGTCCATGTTCTTCATCACAGAAAAGTGAAAGAATTATGCTTCAGTTGGAGCAGGTGCCAATACATCTTTATGGGAGATAAATAGTTTTTGAAAGAAATTTTGCAAAAAGAAAATTGACAAAATGTTTTCCCTGATCATTATTTGGTAAAGACTGGATTCAAAAATGATTCTTATGACTGTAAGTCCTTATACTGGCCAACACCGTGCACATGTTTTTGATCATTGTCACCACTTTTGGACTCCTTTTATGAGTAAATAATTGGACCTTAGTTCATAGGTCCTGAGAGGGAAGACATTGGACTTTGTGATGTTTTTTGTTTCATGTGGGTAGACCCAGGAATTGCAGAGAAATTAGCAATAAAGTAAGCCTAGATATCAGCATTTTGACCATCACCATACTATTTGCAGCTGCCCTTCACCTCAAATTGAAACTACAGGCTCTTCAGAATTTAACAGCTGAGAAGGACCTAAAGTTAGTCAGGTCTGGTAGGATAGAAAGTTTGCTGTGGAAACAAATGCCAGCAAGGAGACACAGGCACAACTATAGTACATACTGTATAAGCGATGTGTGTGTAGATCAAGTCGTACATATGTCAAGTTTGCCATGAAAGGAGTATATAAGCAGTAGGAGAACGTCTTCTTTCCATCCTTCTCTGTTACTGTAACTTCTGTAACTTCTCTTGTTGAGCTCAAGAAGTCTGGTTCGCTGGCCATCCGCCTCCTCGTCTTCTTGGGATGCTCTCCAAGGCAACCATTGACACTCAACCCGATGGAACAATTCATCCATCAGGTCTCATCATGACTGTGGCGCAATGTGCATTTTCAGAGTTTTAAGGACGCTCTATCTATTAATTGCATTCACGTGACATCACAACTTTCTAAAGAGTTTAGATTGAAGTGGAGGGAAGATCCATAGTGAACATTGTGAGATCAATGAAGTTTTATCGTATCTCTCTCTTTTTTTTTTAAATGCTTTTATTGTAATTCAATATCAGTACATCATATTCATCAAATACATTCATTGTATATTCATCATATTAGATATACATCATATTCATGTATGACATACATTCATTGTTTATCCATCATACAATATGTTAATTTGTAAGTAAAATAAAAAGTTAACACACAAAAACACAGGTTTATCTTACGTCTTATCTCATTATACTGGTAACTAACTGCCAAAATAAATGCTGATTTCTAGTCTTAGTTTATTGCTTATTTCTCTGTAATTCCTGGGACCAATCGACATGAAACAAAAAACGTCACAAAGTTCAATGTCTTCTCTGTCAGCACACATGAACTAAGGCAAGGGTCACCAACGCGAAGAAGAAGAAGAAGAAGAAGAAGAAGAAGAAGAAGAAGAAGAAGAAGAAGAAGAAGAAGAAGAAGAAGAAGAAGAAGAAGAAGGATGATGATGATGGCGGCAGCAGCATCCTGATCTATTGTACATGTTTTTAGTGGTAAGTGAGTGCCCTCAATTTTATGATCCTTAAATTTACACTCATTTCTGCTCTTGTGACTCAGTATGACTTTAAAATCAAGATATTTTGATATAATATGGTCAATATAATAAATAGTGTACGTTGAAGTCTTTGTTTTTAACTGGTAACCCTCTTAAAGTAGACCTCGGCTGAAAAATGGCTGGTGACCCCTGAACTAAGATGTAGTTATTTTCTCATAAAGGTGTCCAAAAGTGGAGACAATATTCAAAACCGTGTGCGTTATGTTGGCCTGTAGAAAGGACTTTCAGCCATAAGAATAATATGGCAGGTTTGTGAATCCAATCACTATCAAATAATGATCAAGGAAAACATTTGTCAATTTTCTTTTTGGAAATTACTTTTTCACCCAGAGAGATTCTTAGAGAAGAATCACATCCAAATTTAACGACACAGTTTCTGAAAATCTGGAAGAGAATTTGAAAAAGCCGTCATTCATTTTTCATCTTTTTGTCAACTCCCTAATAAATATTTCAGGTCCTGAGGCGGTCGCTGGATGGAAACTTTGCCAAAAGAAGAAGAAGAAGAGGCTGAAGCCATGAGCACCACGAGGTCTCGGAGGTCCACAGCGGCCGGTCTATGGACTAAACCAGGTCTAAACTGGGACTGAAGTTGAATCAGGACACTAGTTTTTAGCCAGGACAAAAGGACGAGAGCTGTACAATGTATCGCCAAATTAACGGGAAAAATGTGTAAAGTCGCGAGAAAAACATTTTAGCAAAAATTTAATGTATTTATTACCGGTTTTGTATTTCCAATGAACTTAGGGAGTAAAATATATTGGTCTAAACCAGGATCTCGGGGCAGGAACTGGTCTGGTGCAGCCGGGAACAGTAACAGGCTGAGGAGGGGGCCATATGGTGCCAGCTCCGTTTGGGACTCAGGGCTCAAACATTCAGAGGAACATGAATAAGTAAAGACGGGACAGTTGCCTATAGTTCCATACATTATCAGAGGCCAGTCCCTGTTGTTTTCACTGTGGGGAGAGAGTCGTGCACAATACGGTAAACAATTCACATGGTCTATTTCCTTTAGACAAACATCTGCCTCCATCACCTCCGCTCCACACTAACTCTCCTCAGGTCCTTTGCATCTACACGTTTGTCTGCAGCTCCTTATTGGGCCTCTGTCGGAATTCAAAACTAAACTTTAGAAACTGAACTAACTATCTTGCATTAAGAAAAAGGTAAAGAAACACCCAACACTTTTAAAATGAACAACACCCTTGGAATAAAGGCTTTTTAGAGAAAATTGTATAATAATAATAATTTGAGAGGGGGATGAGAAGTAATAAGGGTTGAACTAAATTGATACAGGAAGAGTGCCTTGGTTTTCTTTACTTTCTTAGACCTATATTTTGGAAAGTATTAAGTTAAAACTTTGCGACAAATACTAATTTTTAGTCTAAGCCTAGAATCATTGGGCCTCATTCACGAAAAACAAACTTACGAACAAATTTGTTCTTAAGGCCGACTTAAGAACATTTTGGGCATTCACAAAATTAGTTCTTAGCTGAAAGAGCTCTTCTGGAAGAACAAATCCTATGAACAGTCAGGAGGACTCTTACAAAACATCATCTCTCTTTAAGAACAATTTTGTCTTCTTAAGAACGCTTCGTGAGTCAGACTTAAGTTTTTCTGAAGTTTCTCCTTAAGTTGTACTTAAGAACTTTTTCTTAAGAAAATATTCATGAATGAGGCCCAATGTGTCCACATGGAGCTCACTATTTCCAGCCTATTTGCCACAATTAACACACAAGTCATAGACAGGTTTGCAAACCCTGTAGGCCTTTCTGTGTAGAGTTTGCATGTTTTGCCTCATGTCTGGATGGGCTTGACTCTTTTTCCGGGTTCAGCCATCAACCCAAAACATGCACAATAGGTCTATCCTCTAGCAGGTGATTCTGGCCGTTAGTTAATTGGCGGGTCACCCCAGTGGCATCAAAGGATGAGTCAAATGCAGAGGCAAATCAAGACAGTTCCTCGAACCGTCACCTTATCGCGGTGGAGGGGTTTGAGCACCTGAATGAACCTATAGGAGCTCTGTTTTGTCTGGGGCATTATGCTCCTGGTAGGGTCTCTCATGGCAAACAGGTCCTATAGGAGACAGGTCAGACCAAGCGCGGTTCAGAAGCCCCTCATGATGAGACCATCAAGGCCAGTTACGTCGCCCAGAGGTGAAGAAGCGTCGTGAGGCCATCCTCCCGTGGACCCACCACCTGCAGGAGGAGCCATAAGGGACTGGTGCAGTGATCCGGGCAGTTCCCCTCACCTGATATTGTAGACGAGGAGAAGCATGGCTTCATCTCTGTTAAAATGCCTTTAAGTCAAGTGTTTACACCCAGTTTAGACATAGTTTAGTCCAATTTTGTCTTAGACTTTTCTTTTTAGAGCTGAATTAGTCCTGATTGATCTGAAAAGAGGCCTGGCGGTATTTGGAAGGTCAAATAATGATGATGGCTGAATGGTTAGCACTCTGGCATTACAGCAAGATGGTCAGGGGTCAAGTTCTGGACAGGGCAGGGATTTCTGTGTGGAGTTTGCAATGTCTGTGTTGTCGCTACTTCAGAGGCATATAGGAATATTCCTCCAGCTGAACTACGTTATTTGGACAATTATATGATGCACTTAACTTGATGAGGTGGTACTAAGTGATGCTAATAATAATATCAAGCAGAAAAAGCTTTAAAAAGTCTGTTTTAATAATGTAGATGTAGTTTACTTTGCAATTTGACCCTTATTCACAATAAATTAAATGAATATAGTGTCAGCATTATTCTTATGCCTTGTGATCCATTGGAGGAGGGTCCCAACCCCTGCTTTGTGACCCACTGATCTAGAGGTCGGCGTTACATATTCATTTTGTTATTCATTTGTTAAATCTTATTAGTTCAAACTTTACAGCGGTCAAATTGAAATGAACTTTCTCCTTTCTCTTTGACTATTTTTAGTTGATTCTGTACTGGTTCAGTCCTGACTGGTTCATCTCTCTCTGTGGACCTCAGCGCTGGATGTGCGTGCTGCTGCTGGACCGCGGTGGAGACATGTGGAGGAGGCTAGAGCGGGACGGGAGGGGGGTGTGGGAGCGTGTGTGGGTGTGTGGAGGGGGTTAGTCAGCGGAGCGTGAGCCCAGGGCCGGAGCTCCGAGGCCAGCCGCGGTCGGAGTATCTCACTGGGGGCGGCTGGAGCTCAGGACACGACAGATGGTGCTGCTGCTGCTGCTGTGTGTGAGAGCGAGAGGGGAAAGGGGCAGATGTGGCCAGAGCCGAGGGTCTCCGGGACCCAATACGGGACATGGGGGTGAGGGGGTAGGAGAGAGAGGGGGCAGAGAGAAGGGAGTCTGAGAGGATCATGTGGCTAAACAACAGGCCGAGGACAGCAACACGTACTGTCCATTTCCAATCTAATCCAACTGTTACAGCACATGAGGTGAGACAAGGCAGGTGAATCAATATGAAACCTTTGCTGTATATTACATAAATAATATTTATGTAGAAAACATGTCATGTCATTTTATGTTTTAAAAAGTTTATTAATGGTGGCAAAATCTAAATATTGGATAGACACCCTACCAACACTGTTGTCAAATTTGCTGACGACACCACGGTGGTGGGGCTCATATCAGAGGGGGATGAGGCAACGTACAGGACTGAGGTGAAGCGGCTGACAGCGTGGTGTCTGGAGAACAATTCACTCCTCAACACTTCAAAGACCAAGGAGGTCATTATCGACTTCAGGAGGAGGAGAAGCGACCTGGCTCCTTTGCACATTGGAGAAGACTGCGTGGAGAGGGTAACAGATTTCTGTTTCCCTGGAGTCCACATTGAGGAGGACCTGAGCTGGAGCGTTGAGCGAAACAACATCTGCCAGAGACTGCTGGTGTCCTTCTATAGGTGCGCGATCGAGAGCATCCTCACATGTGTGTGTGGTACAACAGCTGCACGGGGGCTCAGAGGAAAGTGCTTCAGAAGATCATTAACACTGCTCAGAAGATCACTGGCTGCCCTCTCCTCCTCTGACAGAGCTATACAGAAGGCCCAAACCATCAACAGGGACACCTCACATCCAGGACACTCCCTCTTTCAATTACTACCTTCAGGTAGTAGGGACAAGTCCATTAAGACCAGGACTTAAATAGATTTAAGAACAGTTTTTATTCTTATTACTTTGCCAAGTGTAGTTGCTACACTGAATGCTGTCAAATGTAACTGATGAGTGTGTCCATGTGTCATTTTAAAGAATGAATTGCCTTTTATCATTTATTTGAATGTCACCTTGTTTTTTAAGGTTGCAAACTCAATAAATCAGGCCAGGAATTAAATATTGAAAAATCCCTTTGAAAAACCTTCAGGATATAGTTTTGGAGTAGTAAAAGTAGTAAAGTAGTAGTAGTAAAATTTGGAGTAGGAGCTACTAAAGTTACCACAATGTGAGAATAATGGATTTTGAGAAAAGGGTCATTGAAGTTTTCGACAATTTTCGATATAGTTATGGAGAAACATTGATTTTGTGCAATTATTACAATCCTTCTAGTAAAGATTAGGTTATTTATTTGTGTCCAGGTAAAGTATCTACTGCATCAGTCTGTGTGTATTTATTTATTTGTTTAGTTAAAGGGAGACACTGTCATTTCATATAAACGTTCACCTGGAAACAACTTAATGACCTAATCCTTACAATAAGGAGAGTAATTATTCACAGATTCAACGTTTCTCTGTAGAAGTATATGGCAAATTACAATTTCACTGAATATTTGCTCAAAATGTATTTTTCTCACATTGTAGTGACAAAATCTCTACTATAGTAGCTCCTACAGACTCCACACTTTTCAGTGTTGGACTTAATAATATTTTGAATGCTTGTTCAGTAGGATTTTTCAATATTTAATAGCTTGGTTTATTGAGTTTTGAATCGTAAAAAATTGGTTATTTTATTGATTTATTCACTAATAACTATTCACATCCGAGCTAAACAAGATATCCAAAGTGGGTTTGCCCCATTGTTTAATTTGGACACGTTCATTTATTTGTTCCATTTCGTGGTCCGCACAAGGTTCTATCTGCGTTCTAAGTTGTTCTGAGATATTTAGGTTTAAAGTTTTGACCACTCATATGAAATGATGGAAATGAGTAATGAGGTTTTGCTCATAAAAACCTAAAAAATGCACCAAAGTTTACAGGAATGCAATATAGTGGATTTCAGAACGGGACTAACTCAATTTCGACAAAAAGGGGATGATTTGTTGCCAGATAAGACCCAGTGTATCCCGTTTTGAAAAACAGTTATCGAGTCAAAAAGGTGGGCCTTTTTAACTCGGCCCGAGCTGGCGCCTCATTAGTCGGTGACAGATGAATATTTGTGCTTCTTCGTTAGAAGGTTTGCTCCGTGAATGCCAGTCATTCAGACAGCTCTGTCGGAGGGTGATTGGCACTCAGCGTAATTATTTCTGAAGGTCTAAAGGGGAAAAGACCTTTCCAAAGAGTAAACAATGGGCAGAACTTTACAATTATTTATTTGGAAACATCGCAGTCAGTTATGTTTCTCATTTACTTTCTACTATTAAATGCAAAAAAAAAATATGTGTTTGTTAAATCAGCCTTAGTTCATCCATCCAATAGAGAATAGTTAGGTTCTGGACAGAGAGAAGACTGATTTCTAGTTTTAGTATATGTCAACCTTATTGTCCCCTGCGTCCTCCTGGTGCCATGTTCTGAACTTGCTGGAGATTTTAGCCTATTGTGCATGTTCTGGGTTGATGAGGGGAAACCCATAGAATAGAAAAGGAGAAATGTCATTCGATACTAACGTGGACAGTTAGCAAGTCGGAAACTCCAGGTGTACTTTCCTTACCTGAATTCGTTAGCTTGTGCCATGTATTTTTCCTATAGCCATTAGCATCAGCCATCAAACATACAGTAAACATTTATGAACAATCTGGACGTTTTCAGCTGCTGACAACCCATTGGCCACATTTGTGTGATGTCAAAGCCTCGTTAGAAATGGTAAATGGTCTCTACTTATATAGTTTTATTTTTTTTATTTGTTTGGGACTTATCTGCGTCTGTTGTCCCACACTCACACTCACAAACACACTCTCATTCATCCTGATCTATTGTACATGTTTTTAGTGGTTGGGTAAGGTGAGAAGTGGCATCTGAGCTAAATCTTTGAGGGTCAGATACGTGTCCAATGGCCACTAAACCTCCTCTTGTAATATGTTAATAATGAGAAATTAAAGACCATATAAATGTCATGACATGCCTTACTACATCGTCAAACTTTAAGAGGACATACTTTAGGGCCGTGGTTCTCAACTGGTGGGTCGGGACCCAAAAGTGGGTGTTTTTTAGCGGGTTGCGGGCCTTTCTGAAGAAACTTTTTTTTTAATATGTTAGAATTAGTTATTTTGATCCTAATTTGAGCTGTACACTGGGAAGAATAAATGTCTCAGATAAGGAAATGATGCGAATTCCTTGAATTAAAAGTAAGGGCTAAGGGAACAAGTACACTGTATTTTCTCTTGAATTCAACTTTTGTCATCAAGTGTTGCTTTTCTTATGAAAAAAAGAGGAAAAGAGAAGTGATTCCTGTCCTTTGAGGCTGAAACACATTGGGGCCATGATGGTGCATAGGCCGCTTTTAGGCTCTTGAACACTTAATAATATTCAATAACTCTGTAACAGACTAATGTAAACTGAACAACCTGTTCCATTTGCACTGCTCTATTTGCACTATGTGGTATGTCCACACTCACATTTGCTGCTAATGCTCTGTAAATTTACCCATTTACGCTGCTGTCCTGTTTTATTCAATTTCTATTTCTATTCTATTCTATTTTCTATTTTTATGCATGCATTATAGTTTTATAATTCTTATATATTCATTTTTTTTTCGCAGTTTCTTATATATCATTATATATTATATATGTTTCATGTTGCACGAATCCACCAAAGAAAATTCCTAGTCTGTGAAACCTTTCATTGACAATGGAAATAAATTCTATTCTGATTCTGATGCTATAAAATAATAAAGGCATGTTAACTTTACCAGAGAGTGCCTTGGTTTTTCTGTTCTTCTTTGCTTTTCTTATTTTGAGTGTAATTTTATAATGCTTGTGCCATCGCAGATCTTATTTCAACATTGTCCATACTTACTAAAAATCAGCATACGTTTTCTAAAGGTGGCCACACACTAGAGGATTTTTAATTTTTTGAGACTAAAGATCGGTGCAAAGACAACCCACACTTAAGGACAGACACGAGGACACACATACACACACATGAGGAGTCCCACCACAGATCATGCCATGAGAGAAAGTTTTTATTGAGCCACGCCTCCTAAGACTAAAAATCTGGCTAAAAATCCTCTAGTGTGTGTCCAGCTTTAGTCACTTTTTATCCATTCACCTGCAGTATTTTTTTTTCCATGTATAGGATGACGTAACGCTTATTCAACTATTTGTATGGAATTACAGTATTTTGAATAATATTATGTATGGAGGCCGGGGATGATTGCAACACAGGGAGAGTTGCAACAGCACCACTTTAACCTATCAGAGTCCAGATAAGTGTAATGTGATCCTATCAATCTGTAGTCCTTTCCTCTCTGATCAGGCACAGCAAATTTCAGCACTCTAAGTTGATGCAGAATTTATCTGCAAAAAATGATTTTCAAGTCATTTTTTGGCTTCTAAATTTGTGTTTTAGGCATTTAAATTTGCTGTAATATTTACAAAATATTAGAATGCTTTCAGGCTAGTCTACTACACTTAGCTGAACATTATAAACAGGGGCGGTTGCAGGTGTTACAACCCACCCCGCTAGTGGGGAGAGCTGTAACAGAGCTACTCTTTGGTTTGACTCCTTCTCATGGTGTTTGTGTTGCGATTATAGGAATCTTATGAGCTGCCGTTTGTAGGCAACAAATGTATTTTGAGTAAAAGTTTGAGAGTCACAGCTCAAACGATCAGTGAGTTATAGCTCATCTCAGACAGTGTCATCAATGGACTGAAGATGTGGTTTCCCCGACTAAATTCAATTCTTATTTGGGTGGCGACTTGTCATTATAGACGGATGGTGGGTCCCAACGACAAAGCACTTGAGAACTAGCTAGAGGGACTAGCTGAAAACATCGGGATTATTCATCAATTGCAATGTTTGCGCTGGCTAACGGCTATAAAAGTACATCTAACACGCTAACGAATTCTGAAAAGTATATCGCAGTAGTAGCCTGGCCTTAGCCATCCGTAAACTCCGGTCAATTATCATTTCCCTACATGTTACATCTGGGTCTGATCTCAGTGGCTGTGATACATCGGTTGAATTGCCTCAGATCATTCAGCGAGCGGGGGAGGCGGGTGTTGTAGGTGACGTCAGGCATATGCAGGAAATGATAATACGGATGGCTAAGGCCAGGCTAGTGATTGGGTAAAATCAGATCCAATCGTTTCGAACTTTTAAAGGAGTTGACCCCTCCCACCTTGATAGCGGTGCTCAATTGGGAAGATCTAGACCCTCTGTACGAAATGAGTATGAGGATATGGTAAGACTGCATCTGTTAGCATCGGATGACATTTCTCCCTTTTATTTCTATGGTTTAAAACTCATTAGCGCAAGCTCACAATCGATACAAATGCTTTATAATTTCATGGACAGTCTTTTTCAATACACTGAAGGAGGACAGAACAAATTTAATTTCCCCTCAAAACCCAAATGAAACAAATGACACGTGTTTTTCTGAATAGTAAAATACTCTTTTATTCATATTTCTGCCAGAAGCTTCTTCCAAAAAAAAAAACCCTTTCAAACAGAGACCAATCAACAACAAAGTCATAACGCCTTCCAGCAGCATCTTTACCTTTAATTACAATTAATACAGTCAAATAAAAATAAAAGGTTTGGACACTATTCTACCGACAAACAGCAACCACTTGAATAAATACGAAGCGCACAGTGAAGGGGAAGTGTGGTATAAATATAGTGACCGTTGTAGAGACAAAGACTGACTGAAGGTGAATGAGTGTTGAACATTTAGAACGCTTTATAATAAGATATTCCGCTAAAGCACAAGTTAATCATGAAGTCATTATAAATAAATGTTAGTGAGGGTCGAGTTAAAGTTGAACAGGCAGATGTGTACAGCGTTTGTTCATTATTTGGCCATTAAATTTGTCATAATTGTCATAAGTTCCAGTACAAGTCTATACGAGAGAAACGGTTTTTGAAGGAAATCTCAAAATAGAAAACCCACAAAAGTTGAACCCGATCATTATTTAGAAGTGTATGAATTCACAACTCTGCCAAATATAATCTTTTGGCTGATTCATCTGTCCGTTCATCTAATAAAACTAGACCCTTTCGCTTTGCTTACATCATCAGTGACATCAGCTGGAGGCAGGAAGTGAGCAAGAGAAGTAAGATTAAACTAAAACTACTGACTATAAGTGTAAAACTACAACTAAAAAATGTTGTCCTGTTGTGGCTCAAGGAACAAGAACAAGAGGAATGACATTTGAGACGATAAAATAAGGTTTTGTCTGATATTTCCAACAACAGTTAGACCTTTGTTTATCGTTACTATGACATTACAATGGAAATAGATAGGGATCTAGCTTTCCGCCTCCAGCTAAGCCCGAAATGTTTACAAACAATGAAAGGGTCTATATTGTCTCCACTTTTGAACATCTTTATTCGGGTGCTGAAAGAGAGGACAATCGAACTTTGTGATAGTTATTGTTTTGTGTGTGAAAGCCCAGTAATTACAGAGGTATCAGCCATAAACCAAGTGAAAAAATCTGCAGTTTAGTTAGCAGATACTGTAGTTACCAAAGATACCATGTCATTTCAGCTGCCAGTGGTGCTCAAAGTGTGGCGTTTCATGTTTTATTATTAGTTCATGATCAACCTGTCTGTGTAAATGTTAATTATAGCTATTCCCAGGGCCGTCAACAGAGGGGAGACACCAGGTCAGTTGCCCCAGGACCAGAGGGGCCCACGAAGGAGCTCACTTTCTCTTAAAAATATTAGAAAATGGAAGTACGGGGCCCATGTGAACACTTTTTGCCCCAGGCCCCCACCAAGTCTGTTGACAGCCCTGCCTATGTCTTATTATTAAGTGTTACCAAAAAGCTGCTGTCTTGCTTTAGAGGAGAATAAACACATTTGTACAGAGTTTACACGTTGCTGTAAAACAATAAACAATCGAGCCCAGTGTTTCCCAAGTTCAAACGTTGCAGTATTTTCCATCTTTTAGTGACTATAGCTATGAAAAATTACGTCCAGTGGTGACTTGCGTTGATAATCAAACAGAACTGACCTCCAAAATGCAACAAATTCAGTGTAGACAGCTTTAGGTTTGAGAGTATTTTGTTCAGGATATTGTATACATTCGACACATATACATTATTGCGATATTTGACTAAAACATTTCAACGCGGTATGTTCCTTTCAATTAAAACACAAATTTGAATTGTTGAGCAAATGTTGCCAGCAATACAAAACATGCCCCTAATGATGAGGACACAGAAGATGGTGGTCATCGAAGAATACATTTGGATGAAGACCTAACCTGGTTAAATCTCATATTTTTCTGCCTTTAGTCGACATCTCCATTGAGGCGAGCTGGAGACGTCACTCCCAGTAAAGTTACAAGTCAGGTCTGAGGAGAGATGAGCCGCTCACAGCAAAGACACATTTTTCAACAAAAAAACTATTTGTAATAAAATAGATGCTTGTACTTTATTGTAATTATTGTTTGAAATGTTACACGGTGTTAACCTTGCGCTGCAAGATGTATTCCCACGAGGTTTGTGATTTCACACTCAGGAAAATACATCTTGAAAGAGTCCAATCACTAACGTTCGGCTCGACTCAGCTATTTGTGGGACCAATGACGTGCCTGCATTGGGGTTTCAGGCGGGACATGTAGGTGTCCAAATGCTGAAGGATAACAAACATGGCTACGTCTAAGGACTTACTTTTTGATGCCACAATTGACTTTTTTGAAAAGGGTGCAAAGAGACATTTGTGCTTTTCTCCCGACAGGATTCGGCAAAAGTACGATAGGTGGATACTAAAAGTCGTTTCACCAAATTATTAAGTATTGCTGTAACGGTCCGGCGGATTGAACAAGTGCCATCCCACTCAGAAAGCTACACATATCAATCTGGAACAGAGCTACTACTTTTACAAGTTAATGATCGGTCCAATGGGCTGGACCGATCAAAGTTGTGATACTTGATAACGGTCTTGAATGTTGCAACAATTTGGCCGCGATATCTCATTAAACCATTTCAACACAGTATGATCCATTAAAATTAAGCAGTAATTCTATGCAACTTGTTTTGTGTCGACATAAGTCTATAAAATACTAAACAAGCATCAAAACAAGGCTCAAATAGAAGTAAATTTGGAAAATTGTGACTAAAACTGAACTTGTGCCAGTTTCCCCAGTGTTTTTGCTTTAGGTTGGCATCAGAAAAACGTGTAAATCTC
Source organism: Lesueurigobius sanzi (assembly GCA_900303255.1). Lineage (NCBI taxonomy): Eukaryota > Metazoa > Chordata > Actinopteri > Gobiiformes > Gobiidae > Lesueurigobius > Lesueurigobius sanzi. The sequence continues at coordinate 35,550 of OMNZ01054299.1, read as the reverse complement.
ATGTCAGATGGAAAACCTCAGTGATTTTGCGATGTATTGTGGTTTGAGGCGATGTGGAGATGGCATCACCTAATATTTTGCTTTATTATGTAGTCTTCAACTTGTTTGTGGAGCTTGATGAGATACGACTGCGGCACCAACATTGTCTCTGTCACTGGGAAACACTGCATAAGGGGACAATGATACTATCACCACTGTGTAATAATACAAAAAACAAAACGTTTCTCCTTTGTTTACATTTGTACAATACCATGCTGCGCTGTATAAAAACATATTTCCATAAAGACGAAGTGCATTCTCTTCATGTTATTTTCATTTTGCACAAACTCAGCGACTGCGGAAGAGGAAGTGAAGTCGTCTCCTGGAAATCGTCTCCTCTGATTCCAAGTTAAAAATCCTGTGAGTTTCGTTTAATGTTACATTTCTGAATCCATCCACTTCTCTTTTTGGCAATTTCCTCACCGTCCCCAGGGTTATTCTGTGACTCGATGTTGGGATTTTGGGGGAAATGCTTCTGGCAAAACTCACTTTTTAGTTTCATTTTTCATGTTTTGACCCAGTTTTTAACACATGAACTTTCATTTGGAAACAAAGAAATAGTCTAACAATAAAGAGTTTAACATTTCGCTCAATATTTCACTCCATACATTTTTAACTATTTTCTGAAAATGCATTCTTCTCATATTGTGGAGACAAAATCTGCCCTAACAGTAGGTCCTACAGACTCCAAATAGTCTAGTTTTGTAATTTTTTCAAAAGGATATTTCAGTATCTATTCCTTAGCCTGGTTTATTGAGTTGTGTATGGAGCCCGGGAGGTGACATGAGTGAGAAATAAAAGATGGGTGATGAAGTCGGGGGCACAGTATAATAATTAATGATACTGAGGAGCAGAATCTTCTTCAGTCGATTGATGACACTGTCTGAGATGTATCTTTGAATATGCAGAAACGAGAAGACGTCTTCTTGATTTGCAGAAGTCTCACGCCCATGACGCCTGGAACACGCTGATTAGACGCTCTCAGGCCTCAAGATATTAATCACTCCATTTTTATTTCTCACTCACTGTCACTTCCCGGGCTCCGTAGGGTGAAACAACAACAAACAAAAAAACAAACAAACAGAAATTTCAACTTTTACTGACTTTTTCATAAATTATTCAAAATCTCTGTATCTCATGTGTCAACAAACCCGTAAATTTAAACCCAGCTCTACTAAATAAAAGTGTAGTAAGAAAGAATTTGCTCTTGTCCTACTGGCAATATTACTTTCATTGAAACCAGCCAGAAATGTCTTGAAACAGGTTTAGTATTCTAGGTCAGATTAGGGGAAAAAAAGTATACCGGTGAAAACCACATTTGCTTGCTATTTAGTTTTGTACGTTCCTTTAGTAAAACAGGTTTGTTTACCTTTACCTTTAGACTAGTTTCGGCTACTTCCTGTAGCCTTCGTCAGAAGCGTCAAGTGGCATGTCTGTGGCTGCTACATGGATTTTCCAGTCAGCAGGGGAAGCTTGCGCCCCCTACTGACTGACGCCTTCTCCAAGACCCTGTCCCAGGTGTGAGAAAGGGTGTATGCTCCGTCGTCCCGGTTCATAGATGTTGGTGCACGTTTCCTGATCTCGAAGGCTTCTCTGATCCAGCGCTGGTACTTGTTACTTTCGGCACGGATGACCCTGGCTCTTGACCATCATGTGACGCCTCTGACGAAGGCTACAGGAAGTAGCGGAAACTAGTCAAGCAGGTAAACAAACCTCCTGTCTTACTAAAAGAACGTTAAAAGCAGTTTACACTAAGAAGACAATATGACAATATTTCAAACGGTTCTTACTACACTGACAAACAATCTAATCTAATCTAGCTCAAACACCCAAATAATCTTAACTAGTAAAAAGAAAACCTAAAATTTAGATTAATATGCTGAATAAGATATAAGATAATCTAGATTTCTTTTTTGCAGTGTATATACTGTACATTGTGCAGATTTTGTCACCACAGATCATTTTTAGTCGTACAGTTCCTTATTTCCAAATGAAAATATTAAATAGAAGAATATTCATGTCAGTAATTTCGAGCAGAAGTTTCAAATGGATTTTGTCTAATGCTTCCCCTTGTCCAGCTGCAGTGTCCGGCCTCAGTACCGGTGCTCGCCTCTCGTGATGTGCGAGGAGAACTCGTATCGGTCCTGGCTCCGGTGCCCGCACAGGTTGCACTCGAAGGGGTCCCTGAAGCCGTGGCAGCCCATGTGGATGGTGTACATGACGTGGTCGAGGAAGAGCACGCGGCAGTGTTCGCACCTGTAGGCCCGCACCTGCTCCCCGTCCGAGGTCACCACCTTGAAGCCCTCGGACGCCAGCTCCAGCCCCACGCGCATGGCCTCGTACTGCCGCTGCTGCTCCTCCTTCACCAGCGGCAGCACTCCGTTCCTGGCCGCGGACGTGATGTGGTTGGTCAGGTAGATGAGCCCGGCCGCTGCGCCCCCCGATGGCCGGTCGTTGTCGTTGCTCTCCGTGTCGTCGGTGCTTTCGTGGCCGCTGTGGCTCGGGGATCCGTCCTTCTCGCTGGAGGCCGACTTGGACTTGGAGAGCAGCAGGAGGTTCTCGGCCGCGCTGTCCTTGGCCGAGAGGTTGTGAGGCGTGCCGAGGGAGCTGTCGCTGTTGGGTTTGTGCAGCGGGTACATGGAGCCCAGCCCCACGTCGGAGGAGGAGCCCGGGGAGGTCTGGACCAGCGGGCGCAGGGACTCGGCGCCCAGGTAGCTGATGGCGCTGTTGATGGCCTGGTCGATGACGTGGGGCTGCATCAGGTCTCCGGAGCCGCTGTCGAAGGAGAGGTCCGAGAGCCGCTTGTCTCCTGGAAATGAGAGATAAATCTGGGTCACAAGGGTTCTTTTCAGACATGCACCGACCTCTGGACGATCTGAAAATGTCAGAAGATATAGAGCAGGTTTTGGCCCCAAAAATTTTAATGTGAACGACTCAGGACTCCAATTTAAAAAGTAACTGCCTCTTTCAACTGGCAAAATATATTTTTTTAAATTTTTCTTTTCATTTGATCTTGAATTCATCTAGGGACACCCAGGACTAATGAATGACAGACAAAATGTGGCGATCATGTGACATAATGTTTAAAAAGCCTATAGATGGGTTTCCAATGTCGTCACAAGTATCCCACAATTCTATTGGCGGCCATGTTGTGCGGCAAGCGTGTGTTACGGATCATTGACAATATCCTGAAGCAGCAGTTCACACCGGTTCTGTGGGGCTGTACAAATCGTGCTGATCCCGACACCAACGAATAGACAATATTTGGATATCCCAAAAGTGGTTTATCACAAAGAACAGAGACAGAAAGGCTTTTGTAAGAGAGCCGTAATCTATGACTAATATAAACAGGTCTCTGATCCTGACCCAAACAAACAACGCTATAAAGTCTGCTCCAAACATTTTATCACAGGTAAATTGAATCGACAACGTTTACGTACATATTACACACATATAAAGTATATGATTGTGTCTACTCTGGGCGTACTGTAGCCGCTAGTGTGTTTTTGCACTGACAGGCTAACACAATCATCGTAATGTGCACATGCATGAAAGATTTAAAGGGTATGTAAACTTTTGGCCACAACTGTAATTCCACATGTGTTCATTCATAAATGCATGCCTTCAGTGAGAATCTACAATGTATAAATGAAATAAAAGAAAAATCGATACAGTTTTTCCAAGCTTTTGTCTGGTACTGCAGCTGATAATTAGTATGTACATGTCCGTCCTCCTCACTCCATACCCAAATGTGCCAGAGAAGTTTATTTATATTTGCAAAAAACAAATCAATCAGTGGACTTTAACTAAGCAGTTTTGTGAAGTAATGAACAGTGACAGTGCAGTTGTTGAAGCGGCCCTTACCCACAAACTTCTGTGGCATAGTGCTCTTGCGTTTAGCTACATTATTGGCTAGTCTGTCTAGCACCAAGGCTCTGTCACCTCCCGACTGGCCCAAGTCCTGCTCCCTCCCATCACTCTGGCTGCTCTCCTCCTTCACTACTGCAAAACACAAACAGGGGGCGCACAGTCAGGCTCGCTGTCCGTCACTGCTGTCCACTAAGTCTTTGGCAGTGCGTCAGTATGGTGTGTTTTTATTTTTCTTTGGATTATAACGTGGTAAAGAAGATGTGGGATTGTGGAGTCTCGTACCGGTGTAAATGTTGTTCTGGAGGCCCATGCACTGCAGGTAGTTGTGGCAGCGCTCCTTGTGCTCCTCCAAAGAGCTCCTCTGTTTGTAGCTCCGCCCACAGTACGCACACTTATGGGGCTTCCCCACTGCAACGGACAAGAGCAGTAAAATAAGGATGTGCAATCATCTATCAATCATCTAAGTCAGCGGCAGGAAACATTCTGATAATCTGACTCTCAAACAGGGAACCTTTGGCCCCACAAGATAATTTAGAGAAATATTTTTACACACATCAGATGTGTTAAAGTACTGTCAGCCTTTAAAATGTCACCCCAAACCACACTTTTTGGTCATATATGACGTTTGTTTGTTTGTGTAAGTTCTCAGTCGTACAGGAGTTGTCCATCGTATGCAAAGATTCTTCAGTCTTCATCTGTACTCTGTAATGGAAATGAAGGACGTTTCTGAGATTTCATCCAAAGAACTTTGTCAGCACTAGAACATGGGTCTAATGAAGAACCACTCCTCCTACTGGGAGTTCAAGTTTGCTCAGTGCTGACGAAGTTCTTTGGATAAAGAACGAAACGTCCTACACTTCCACTACAGAGTACAGATGAAGACTGAAGAATCTTTGCCTACGATGTTTGTTTGTTTGTTTGTTTATTTGGTTGGGAGAGTGCATGCACATGAGAATGTAAACACACCACTCTGGATTGTAGCCTTGGGCTCAAGTCCCACACTCGTACACACAAACACACTCTCATTCATCCTGAGCTAATGTACATGTTTTTAGTGGTAGGGGAAACTGGAGGAAACCTACGCACTCGAGATTTGGCCCATAATCGTTTAAAAAGGAAATGTTGTCTACTCCTGCTTTAAGTACTTTTAGTTCATTTGTTCCCAATCTTTTTTTCTAGTTACATAACGCACCTTTCAAGCATCATTTAAAAGCTGGTTTATAAAAGTGCATTTTCAAGTATCTGTAGCGCCAAGGACTTAAGGACTAAATTAGTCAAATTCAGGTAAGTGAGTCTAGAACTTGAGTGCTACATTGTTCAGTTGTACTGTACAGTTAATTGTTTCTGGGTGGGTGTGCAGAAATCTCAGATTATGGTTGATACAGTAGTTAGAAGAAGAAAAAAAAAACAAAACAAAAAACCAAGGCACTCCTCCCACAACATGAATTCTCTATTTACATTTTTTTAAAAGCCTTTATTTTACTAGGCTAATGCATAATAAAATCTTTTAAAACATGTTGCTGGTGTCTTCCACGTGAATCGGCTCCAACAAAGCCTTTCTTAAGAGGAGGCACTTCTTGAGAAAGGCACTTTAATATGCATTAGCTCAGTAAAATAATGAGTGATTGGTGGCTTGATGTTAAGATTTCAGCAAAAGAAAATAAATGGTAAAATAAATAGATGAGTGAAATTAGCCATCTTTGTTATAAAAGATAATCCATCCATGAACCGGAATGGGGGACTTCTACAACAACATCTTTTGGCCGGAACCATCCCTCTGTCATGCTGATGAGGTTGGGTCAGAGGCTAGAGCAGGGCCATAGAAAGGTGCAAATAGTTTTTCTCCAATCTTTAGAACAAAGAGAGGTGGGACTTACAGGTAAACTCCTCCTACAGGTTCTTCATAAATACCCACCAGTGGTCAGGTTTGCTTAGTGCTGATGAAGTTCTTTGGATGAAGAACGAAACATCCTACACTTCAACTACAGAGTACAGATGAAGAGTGAAGAATCTTTGCCTACGATGGACAACTCCTGTATGACTAAGAACTTACACAGATATTTTAGAAAATTTAAATAGAGAATTAATGTTGTGGGAGGAGTGCCTTGGTTCTTTGTTTTTTTCTCTTAAATTTCTGTCCCCCAACACCAAAAAGCATTAGCTGAGTGGGTGTGCAGGTGTTGTGTGGTGTAGTTAGTTCTTTACCTGAGTGGGTGCGCAGGTGTTGTGTGGTGTAGTTAGTTCTTTACCTGAGTGGGTGCGCAGGTGTTGTGTGGTGTAGTTAGTTCTTTACCTGAGTGGGTGCGCAGGTGTTGTGTGGTGTAGTTAGTTCTTTACCTGAGTGGGTGCGCAGGTGTTGTGTGGTGTAGTTAGTTCTTTACCTGAGTGGGTGCGCAGGTGTTGTGTGGTGTAGTTAGTTCTTTACCTGAGTGGGTGCGCAGGTGTTGTGTGGTGTAGTTAGTTCTTTACCTGAGTGGGTGCGCAGGTGTTGTGTGGTGTAGTTAGTTCTTTACCTGAGTGGGTGCGCAGGTGTTGTGTGGTGTAGTTAGTTCTTTACCTGAGTGGGTGCGCAGGTGGCCCGTGAGCGCGTCGCGGCGGCGGCAGGCGTAGCTGCACAGGTGACACTTGAACGGCTTCTCTCCGGAGTGAAGCTTTATGTGACGCAGCAGGTTTCCCTTCTGAGTGAAGGAGGCGCCGCACTGACTGCACTGGAACGGACGCTCCCCTGAAACACACCGGAGCACATCTTTATATAGACTGTGTGAGCAGAAAGTCAAAACAATTGCATTTACGTGGTTAGCTTAATAATGTTGAAACACAAAGGTAATGCGAGGCTCAAAGCAGTGTCGGAAAGGAGGATTCTCCAGAATCACGACTATTCTGGACATTCTTTCCCAAATGCAGCCCTTTAATTTGGTCCACAAAACATTATCAAGCCCAACATGAATGGGCAAAAGCAGGGATCTCCAACCTTTTTATCCCCGTGAGCTACTTTTCCATACCAAAAATGGCAGTGAGCTACATGAGAAAACATGCTTCACAGAAACATGTGTAAGTAGGCTAGGACTGTCAAGATGACACAAAAAAAGAAAATTACAGTAGTTTCTGCCTTATGGTTTGCTAATCACCTAAATGTTTGGAGATGTTTTGTTCAGAACAAAAAATCTAAAAGATGACTCATCAAGAGTATATAAAAATTTGACTTGACTGGAAATATAGAAAATCCTTTGGCGAGCTACTGGTAGCTCCTGAGCTAATGATTGGAGATCCCTGGGCTAAAGCCAGTGAATACCAATGTTTTACTGACATAAGGTGAAGGTGAACTTGATTGTTCTCTGCATTTGACCCATCCTTTGATGCCGTTAGGGCGACCTCTAAGGAGCCGTGTGCAACTGCAGTGCCGCACCCAGGGACCCATCTCCTTATGTGGAACCAGGTTAGAATCACCTGCTGGAGAACTAACCTATTGTGCATGTTTTGGGGAAACCAGAGCACCTTGAGGAAACCCATCCAGACACAGGGAGAAACATGCAAACACACTGAAAGGCCCGGTCTGGGAATCAAACCCGGGACCTTCTTGCTGTGAGGCAAGAGCGCTATCCACTCTGCCATCGTGCCGCCTTAAGCCATCTGCTTAAAACAGGCCTTAACCAAGAATAAACCACTACAACACCAGGTCTAAACCCAAGACGAAGCAGGTGGCTTTAGTCGATCTTTAAAATACTATATGAATCGTGAGAAAATCGA
>OMNZ01054299.1:0-26649 GCA_900303255.1 Lesueurigobius sanzi | reverse complement strand
CTCCATTTCGTAATATAACAGTCACCAGTGAAGCAGCAAAACTATATGAAAGGGGAAATTCATTAAAAATGCATTTCGGGAGCGGAGAGAGATCCGCCAGCGAATATTTCTCTCTATTTAAAACGCGGCACTTCATTATATCTCTTATTGTAGTGTCTCCGGCATTTACATCGGGCCGATCCTATTCTCCATTTTGATTTTTCATTAGTTTCCGCGGCCCGACAGTTAAGTGCCTTTTTCAGCACCACTGGTTTTGGCTCGGTAACAAAAGAATATCAATTTTGATTTCTGAAAAACTTTTAATGGACGGGTAATTGTCACTCGGCGAAGATCCGGAGTAATTGCCGGAGAGATATATCCGCGGTTTGGGGCTGCAACAAAAGTTTTCTCTCTTTATCTCACTGGCATTTTTTTTTTCTTTTTGAGAGAGAGAGAGAGAAATGATCGAGGAGTTTTGTGGTAATTTGAGATAAACAATAAACAAATGGTTATGGTGAAATCTCGCAGACTATTTCACGCACCATGGGAAAGAGCGTGATGCAAATATGTCATTAAGATTAAGTGTTAGGCAAAATGGGCAGAAAGAGGAAGGGATTACCAAAAGGACATTTGTTTTTAAGGCACGAAAACGATGAGAATGATGATCACTGGCAGGTCAAGGGAATAACAAATGATGTTGGTCAATATTGCGATGGCTCTAAGGGTCAGTTCTTGTTACAAATCGTTTGGCGGATTGGAATAACTTGTTGTGCAACGGGGACCTGAATCTGACGGAAGAATCTCAAACTCTGCATTTAGCTCATGGGTCGTTTACAGTTTTATGTGACTCTCTGTTCGGACACTTCTCGTTTCGTGATTGCAGGGCATAGACCCGATAGATGTCTTTGGTCACACCTACTGTTTAGTCTTGTGCATAGTTCAAGCCCCGCCCCAAAATGGTCATTGTCCAATCATACATCCTAGCAACCGTTGCTCTCCGACAAACTTTAGGCCTCTGCCAGGCAAAATGGTGGAGCGAGTCGTGTTTTTTCCTTTCCCTAATCCAAAAAACTCATCAAGAGCAGTCCTTGATCGATAAAACTAGCAGTATATAGATATAAAAATATGCAGTTATCAGAGTGGTTATCCTGCCTGACCAGTGGAATAGAAAATGGCTTAGCTTTTTTTTAATGAAGAACTTACAAGGGATGCACAATGTTAGAACATGCCATATTTGACAATGTTTGACGATTGCAATGATGGAAGGAGGGCTGGCTGTAGACCAACGGTAGTCATCAGAAAGCAGATTTTTTGAAAGAAAAGTAGATTTAAAAGTAAGTTAGAAAATTGAGTAAACGTTCTGCTGGTTACAATTTCATCAAAACAAACAAACCAAAGGAAAAAGTCATTATTTTACGGGACCAATGGACTAAAAGATGGCTAGTTTTTGGATTTGGCTCTTTCTTTTAAATGAAGAACGTACTAGGGCTGCACAATATTAGAACAACTTGCGATATTTGACAAAGTTGACGATATAATTGCGATATTTTCCCATGGAGGAAACATTAGTGACGACTGTACACCAACGGTAGTCATCAGAAAACAGATTCTAGTAAGAAAAGTAGATTTAAAAGTATATTAGAAAATGTTGTAAATGCTGATTCCAATTTGATCAAAACAAACAAAGACACCAACAGAAAGTTTCTGGGACCAATGGAATAAAAGATGGCTAGTTCTTGGGCTGCACAATATTAGAAAAAGATGACGATGTGATTGCGATAACGATGACTTGGCGAGTCACTGTGCTGCTCCCTATAGCCAAGTCCTACCTCAGGCCTCTCTCTGTCCCTACAAAACTCTCCGTTCTGAGCGTGTTGTGGGTGACGTTTGCAGGTTGTCCTTACCGGTGTGGCTTCTCTTGTGCACCATCAGAACATTGGGGCCGATACAAACTATGCCGCAGATATCGCACTTGAGCTTGCCGTTGGGCAGCCTGATGCCGCCGGCCGCGGGGTAGGCCTTGGGTGGCGGACTCGGCCCCGATCCGTTCAGTTTGGGCCCGGACGCATCGACCACGCGCAAGTCCTCGGCGCACTCGTCCTCCTCCAGCGCACCGCTCCCTCCCTCTGCATGTGTGCCATTCTCAACCTTTACGACGCAGGCTGCAAAAACACCAACAGAGGAGCGTCAGGGGGCGGAGAGGGAGATGGTGTCTGGAGAACAATGTGATGAGCTACTCTGGAACTTAAAGGTGCCCTATGCAACTTTTAAAGCGAAAAAACAAAACAAAAAACTTGATGGTAGTGCATATTTGACCTGTCAGTGGCACGATGGCTGTATGGGCACCTTTGCTTTCCATCACAGCGGCCTCTATGACGCTCCAGGATCGATTGTTTTTAGGGTTTTTGTATGACTTTATGACTTGACTAATGGAACGCAGAAACTTGGGAAAAACGACTTTTCCAACTCCAGGGTCCGAGCTCCGAAGACAAATGGAACGTGGCGTGAATTCACAACAAAACAAAGAAATACCAGGACCAAAGCAGACTAAAGGATATTCACCAGGTCTGAACATTTACAGATTTTCACCTGGAAACAAGTAAATGTCTTCATCTTTACAATAAGGAGTGTAATTATTGCTCTGACATTTCTCCATAGAACTATTATGGGAAATTGTAACATCAACTTCACCATGTTCTAAAAATGCAGAAATACCAGAAACTTAGAAACCCTAAAAACAATTAATCCTGGAGCGTCACAATGGCTGCTGTGATGGAAAGCAAAGGTGCCATGCTGCACCCATGCTGCCACTGGGTCACTACAAGGTAGAATATGCACTAATATCAAGTTTTTTTCACATAAAAAGTTACATAGTGCGTCTTTAAAGTGGTCAAATCATGCAGGACGGAGGCTGAGAGACAGGTTTTGGAGTTTTTGGGCACCTCAGCTTTGAAATAATGTCTATGTGAAGAAAGGCCAGTCAGGAGCGAGAGACTGGGCTAGTCAGGGTTTCCAATTGGCCTGCTACGCCCTCTGCAGGCAGTAGTGGAACGACTGGGTTAAAAACTGTGAAAACAAGCCCTCACTCTCAGCTCATTGGCACGCTCGCATATCCACAACGCTGTGATGAACGGCTCAGAATGGATCGGTGGTGGGTTATATGCTCAAACCTGTAGTTTGAGTTTTTAAACTCCAGGAGGCGATACACAGTTCCACTGACTACAACGCCTGCGTGCAAGGAATACTTTGTCCCTTTTGTTGTGGACTTTCTGAATGCAGCCGAAAAGCAACAGTAATGAATATTTCTTTTAGTAGTAGTTTAATAAATAATACATTGTTATCGTTGTTGTATACTTTCTATTGTCCTGGTCTTGTGATTTTATGTGCTGGAGAGCCAAAGATGACTTACTACCTTTGGACAACAAAACTCTTCTATTAAAAATGTGAAGGACACAATGTTCCATCTACTGTATGACGCACTGGTGGTCCTGGGTCCAGATCTGGACCCAAAGCATGTTCATCCTCTCAATATTCTTACTATCCAAGGCTAAATGAACAATTAAATAGACAATACTAATTACACGTTGAATTAAAATAACAAAATGGACTCAATGTTCAGATCTGCTATGCACATAGACATCCTGTAGTAATATTTTACATGATTAATGGCAATCACTGTATATGTCTGGACCCTGAACATACAGTTGAGGCCAAAAGTTTACACACCCTTTTAATCACTAGGCCATTTTTCATATAATATGAATGATAACACAAAAATATGTTTTCCACTCATGGTTAGTGGTTGTGCAAATCTATTTATTGTCAAAGAACTGAGTTAGTTTACTCTTTTGAAATCATAATGAAACAGAAACTACTCAAATGTCCAGCCAGGAAAATTGTTCAGGAGCAAAGAAAAGCTCACTTCAGCTGACTTTCTGTACATTTTTGAGCACAACTGTATGTCAAAGGTTACAAAGGTAAAAGTGTGTGGACCCCAAGCAAATTTAGTAGGGAAACCCCTGATGCAAAATTACAGGAATTAGAGAGCTTCAGAGAATAGAAATGACTAAAGTCAAATAATTACTCAAATCTGTGCAAATGCAAAAGGTACAGTATGTTTATGACGAGGAGCACAACACTGGAAGAGATCAATAAGTCAATCAATAAAGCGTACAACTAATCCTCCATCGAGGTACTCCTGGCTAAACTCTCTTTCTTTTTCAATATCAACTAATTCCCGTGACGAGAGTCAGGGGAATGGTATCTAAAACTAGGTTCTGTTTTTAAGAAAAAAACAAAAGACCAAGGCACTCCTCCCACATTCTAATTCTCTATTAACATTTTCTAAAAAGCCCTTATTGTACTGGGCTAATATACTGTATATGAAACTCTTTAAAAATGATATTGCTGGTTTCTTCCACGTGTATCGGCTCCAACAAGCCTTTGTCAAGAAGTGGTGTTCTGTTTTTGTCCGGGCTGAACAATTAAATCACAATTTAAATGCCTGCAAAAATTCTAAATGCACTCTTTAATTGGCTTGTGATGATAAATATTACAGCCACACAGTCCGGGTGAATAAAATAAGTCCTTTAGGTCCATTTTATTCACCTGCGCCACGACGAAAATTGCCCTATGGGATCAATAAAGTTTTCTGAATCTGAATATTTTGTCTGACTTTTACCACCTTCAGTTTACATTGTTTCTTTTACTGTCTGTAAACTTTCCGACTTGACAAATGAAACACAGAAACTCGGATAAAACGACTTTCCCAGCTCCGGGTTCCGACCTCCGAAGACAAACGGAACGCAGCGAAATTGTGCCTCAAACACTTCACGAAAATTCTCCACAACAAAACAAAAGAAACACCAGGACCAAACCAGACTAAAGGACATTCACCAGCTCTGATCTGAACTAATATTAAACCCATCTCTGCCTTGTTTTTCATGTTACTGTCAAACCGAACTCTTGCACAACACTCAGACGTGTAGAAAATACTGCAGTTTCTCCAGTGCTGCGCCGTGTTCTTTGGAGTTTCTTTTTGCAGGCGGCTGTTGCATGTGAAGCGCAGTTGATGAAAGCGTCAGATTCTCTCATTATCACACTTCGAGAACAGCCAACGATAAACAGGAAGTGCGCGACAGGAAGAGGCTCGATGAAATACAGGGACCAACGCAGCCACAACACCTCACTCTGGCCTATTTGGCTTTTTAGGGCTTTAAAAAAAACATGTGATTTGAAACCGAAATTAACATGAAAAGTTACATAATAGGACATGTCGGCCTTCCTTTCCCTGACCACTACATTTATATATACTTCTATTAAGGCCAGACACTGCAGGTGAATAGGGAAAGAATGTAAGTTGAGTGAAACCAATTTGAAAGTTTTCCTGTGTATTACTGACATGAATATGAGAAAAAAATGTATTGCAAGTTTTCTGTCATTTTAACTTTTCAGTAAAAAGTTAGGTATTTTATGCAGAAAAATGTTTTTGAGGAGTCTTTTGATATTTTGAATAAACTAGTTATTAGTGAAAATGTGTAACAATTGTAATTTTGATTTATTTTTTTTGAGCAGAACTTAATAATTCAGGCAAGGAATTAAATAGTAAAAGAGAATCCCTCTGAACAAAGAGTGTTAAGTACAAGCCTGGGAAAACCTCCAAACCGTCCAAACCTTTTAAATCAGGGGCCACATACTGTATATGGTATTGAGGGCCAGAAACAGCGGTCAGTACAGTGAGAAATTCAATAGTGTCTTTCACAGTTGCTAAAAATAGACCGTGATGTTAAGTCGCAATGCATTCTGGGATTCTGCCCTAGACAATCAAGCGCGCATTTTGCATGGGTGCCTATGGGTCTGAGTCGCTCCGATAGTCATAAAGTTGTAGTTTTGTCTCCTAAAGATGTTCAAACGTGAAGGAACTAAGCACTGCTGTTGGAGGCTGTGCAAATCGGACTCTAGACACCCAGATCGGATGTCGGAGGGGACATTCAGTCAGCCCTTTTCCAAAGCCAGGTGTAGAAAAGGCTGCAGAACAGACTGGTATGCTGGGCCTAGGTGGAGCCTAGCCCACCAGTGTGCAGCATGCATGGATGGCAGCATGTTTGAAGAGAGGCGAGACAAAAGACTGATGCACAGAGTTTTTAGAGCTAACCTATCTGGTGATGTATGTCAACTCGGAAAGAAGCCTGAAGGCCAAGCAAAACTAATCTGTGGGCCGCATTTGGCCCGTGGGCCGCACTTTGAGCACCCCTGCTGTAGGTGCTACTATAAAGTGGAGATGTTGTCGCCACAATGTGAGAACAATGCATTATGGGGAAAATTGTTATTGGATTTATAATTTCCCATATAGTTCTATGGAGAAACGTTGATTCAGTGCAATAATTATACTCCTTATTGTGTAGACTAGGACATTTGTTTGTTTCCAGGTATAAGTTTATATGTTAAGAGTAAACTGACCCCAAATCTGAAAATGGTCTTCCCTTAACCCAGAACACCAACGTAAAAGAAAAATCTAAATGATTGCACTTGACTTCACAAACAATGTGAATTTGAGCTTCCTCTTAGTTCTATCAGATAAGTCCCGCGGCCAGACCAAAGTTGTTCCCTCTTTTTCCCGGCAGCAGTTTGAGAGACATTTATTATAAGACAAAAACAAGTCCCACCTCCTCAGTCTGTGGTCGACTGAGCTAAAGTTAAAGCTGTGTAGTTTCAAGGAGGAAGAAGGGAAAAGTTTGCGTTACTGTAAAAAGAAAAGAAAAGTTACATTTTTACAATAGAAATAGTTATTCTGTTTTGCAATTTTCCACATGTTCTAAATCCCTCCGGCTCTTAAGCAGGACACCACATATTTTCGCAGAAGCTCGGTGAGTCAAAGCTGGTGCAAACTTATTGACCTCGAGCCACATTTATAGATCAACTTTCTCTTTTATTACATCAACTGATTAAGGAAGCTAAATATTTTTTTCCTTTGTACTGAAATATTTCGTAACTGTCCGGGGCGCACTCTGAGTAAATCCCAAACTAAAATAGCTCTCGGTGTTTTTACTTTTGGAAAAAGAGCAGGACAAACGGTTTGGCCTTGTTTTAAAGGCTAAACTATACTGAAATACTGTACACTGAAATTTCTGGATTTAAAAAGTTTTTATTCATTTTTCAAGTAAACTGAAAAATTAAGCTTTTTCTTATTTGACAGTGCAAAAATACTGGCAGATAATCTTACTTACCTGCTCAAATCAAGGTTATTACAAGAAAATTTAAGTTATATCTGGATTAGTTTTGAAAGTAGTGGAGTTTTCAAAGATTTTTAAATATATTTCTCACATCTTACCACTTTAAATCAGTATTTAGCCCACAGTCATTGTGTTTTGTTCTTTTTTTGTGCACATTTTGGGTTGTAAAACATTACAAACTCCTTTGAATTTTGAATTTTTTTCTGGGGGTGCCCTTGTGGGATCTTTGGAACGATAAGGGGGCCAGAACAATCCAGACAGAGGGTCCTCCATTGGGAAATTTTGAAGGAGTTTACATTATTGTAGTATTTTTGATGGGCTACAACAGGCATTAGATCCCTAATATCCCTAATATTTCTAAAAATCATTAATGTTTGAGTTTTTCTTTATCATTTTTTGCCCTCGGACCTGACGTTGCCGAAAAGCAAACATGGTTTCGGAAAGCCGTACCCTCTATAGCTGCTCTGTAGCTCAGTTTCCCCATGGTTTGAGTTGAGTTTTTTTGTGTTTGCGACAGAAGAAGAGAAGAGGAAGCTCGGGCCGGTGCAGGATCATGGAGAAGGGGAAGCAGCAGCGGCGCGTTGAGCTGAAGTGAAATACAAGAATTATGGAGAAGTGACAGAAAGGGAAGCAGAAAGGGAAGCTCGGGAAAGGGCTCCAACGACAACGCAAACTGAGGAGCTGCTTTCATGATGAGACTTGACTGGAGTCACGAGGCCCAGAGGAGGCTTTCATACATGCAATCTAAAAATACACTGCGAAAAGTAATCTAAAAATAAATCATATTTCTTAGAATAAGTAGATGGAACAAGTTCATTTGCAAACACAGATAAGTGCCATTGACAAAAATCAGCGTATATGCTTGTAATTTATCCTTTGTCTAGGTGTGTTTTTAATGACTAGATCTATTTTAGTGGATCAGAAATATGAAGACACTTGTTATGGATGAAATTGATTCAACTTTACTTTTACTGGTGTCCCCTGTAGAGCACACTAATACATGTCTAAAACTATATCGATATCTGTTTTTGCAAATTAACTCTTCAAGTACTTTTGCACTTAAAATAAGAAAATAAATGTAAATTTACGTCCCCAAATAACAGAAAATGGAGACATTTTATAGTACTTTAATAGAAAATAGACTCCTTTATGAGCCTCCTTGGTCCTGCTGCTTCAACTGACCTGGTTGTTGTCCCTGTGTCCTACAATCCCCCCGAAATTAAGTATTCTTGAACACAACCATTTGAGCACATACATGATCAGTTTGTGGAGATGTACAAACTTTAAAAACAAAAAATAAACTTTGTTCGTACTTTAAAAACATGAACACCAACATAAAACAGTTTAAGCTCTTCAAACGTGAAAGCAGTAAACCTTCTTCGCGACCTGGACACAAACGATTCTGTGCACGAAGCGTCCGTTGTCGTGTTATCGCGGCTCTTTGGGGAACCAGAACTTCTCATGGATTTGGGGAAGTTGTGACTAAATCGGGAGAGGGAACCGGGCGCTGGGCTCGGCCTCATGTTTGTCACACTTTATCACATCCTGATTTGGTTTTGGGAACAAGCCTCGGGTCACGACGGAGGCAAACAAAAGAGCCGTAATAAAACCGAGAGCACAACGACAATGGAAATATGTGAAGTAAAAAAAAAACAGAATTAAGGAAGGTCATTTAATACAGTGGTTTAGCCATTGTTGTGTCAAGCAGGGTTTGTTGTTGCTTATGTAATATGTAAAGTTGTGTGTATTGGTGCAGTACCAAGTGGATTAATGAGGATTTGATGAAATGTTTGGGCTTTAAGTGTGATTTTATTTACTTTCATTGCTTCATATGAATTATAATGCATTAAGACGGTGCCTTTTTCCAACTGCTCCACAAATGCTGAATTACAGATGTATGTTCAACCATATAAAGATACAGAGACATGAAGAGGAACAAAGGGTTCAACGACCCAATTCATCGTAATGCTAACATTAGCTTCATGCTACATGGTAGCGGCTAGCTTCGAGTGCCAGTTTTTCACTTCTACTGGACAATCTGCTCAATTTATTTTATGTAAGACTGTGTCGAATCACTCATAAGGACCCCATTTTGACTCTACTTTATTTCTGCGTGGTAAATATGCTTTTAGTCTGCCAGAAAATAGCTAAAAAGAGTGAAAAATAGTGATTTCCATAACAAGCTCCCATCCCCCTCGCTAGGCCACGCAACTATCATTATTATTTATTTATTTATTTATTTGTCAGGGACGATGCAGTCAACATAGTTACAATACAAGTTTGCAGCTGATGCGATGCATAAAATAATGTATAGTTTGTGCTAATTTTCAGCTCCTGTCCCTGGTTGGACCTTTCTCCAATATTTACAAATACACAATAAAAGTCTATAGTACAAAACTATTGTAAAACATTTACAGCATAATCAAAAGTCATTTACATACACAGTGCTACCTATAAATGGGTACATATTTGATTTGTTTTCAACCAGGCCTTTAGCCTTGAGGTGAACATTTTAAACTCTATGGTCTTCAGTTCAGTGGGGAGTGAATTCCACAACTTTGCACTTTTGTAAGAAAAGGCAGACTGTCCAAATGAAGTCCTGCAGAGTGGGATCTGACAGCTGTGGTTCATGGATCCTCTGGTGACTCTATTGCTGTTTTGTCTCTGAATAAAAGAACTTAGCGGCTCAGGAGCTAAGTTGTTGGTACATTTGAATATTAATTTGAGAAAGCATGAATTGCCAAAGCTTTCAAAGCTGAGCAATTTATGCTCCTCAAGAATATTGCAGTGATGGTAGCGTGTGTTGACGACTGTCGTAACTTAGGCTTAATCAGGTACAGTTTTAATTATGTATAAGTACACACATTTTTACAAGATTTCCACCAAACCTGGCATGTAAAGCACATTGTAACCGAAAGTTATGATGCACGTAGCACCTGTGTCCTCAGAATCTGTCATTAGATTTGGTATATTATGGTAAACTTTTCCATGTGACTCGGGAGACATGAACGCTGCTCCTTTCACTCGTACGTGAGTAACATCTGAGAGTGTTTCGGCTGCAGTGGAGTCAGAGGGAGCGAGAGGCTGGTTCCTGTTCTGAATTTAGCCCTGGCCCTGGTGCAGTGGAGGCCCAAGTGTGAAAACCACAGCAGCAGTGACAGGAACAGCCACAAACAGCAGCTTTTCCCCTAAATTCATCCCCTCTCTCCCTCCCCCTCCGACAAAAAATGTATTCAGCATGGTGTCTGTGTTTTTTTTACTGACTCCTGTGTATTCAAAGTAGATGTGTTGCAAAACTCGTGAATGTTTTAATTCCATAAAGCATGTTAGGCTCAGGGGGAAATCCGACCCCCAGTACATGTTCCACTGGAGGATTTATGAATATTATAAGTGAAATAACACTTAACAGCGTTCTTTTTTCTGCTAATAAGCAACATGTTGAAATTTAAATATTCAATAGATTGTGTTCATGTTGCAGAATTCTATTTCAGCTTGAGGGCAGGCCTGAATTAACAAACATATTATTCTTGTTTTAAAAATGCTAAAATAATGTAAATGTATTTCAAATTTCCCAACTGGAGAGCCTCTGAAACTTCCTATTAAGTCATATATGATGCAATACTTTTTTGTTGTTTTACTTTGGTGCCACAAGTCGGTGGTTCGGGCCCTGGTCTTTTATTAAACTTGCCGACCCCTGCTCTACTGGTTCAAATATTCGGTCACCTGTTGAGCATCATGTCGTCATTTGTTCTCCAACTGTGCCACCAAATGTTTAAACTTCCAAGTACTGTCAGGCCTAGATCAAGATTGGCTCCAAGCTATACAAGCCCAAAATAGACTTAATTTGGACAAATTTAGTCTAAAATTGCAGATAACCACAGATTAGGAGCTCTGTTGTCTGAGGCATTATGCTCCTGGATGCTCCATGCCAAACAGGTCCTATAGGTGACTGGTCAGAAGCCCCTTATGATGAGACCATCAAGGCCAATTACGTCTGGAGCATTGTGAGGCCGTCCTGCTGTGGACCCACCACCTGCAGGAGGAGCCATAAGGGACTGGTGCAATGTGATCCCCGCGACTCGGCAACGGATAAGTGGAAGAAGATGGATGGATGGATGACCACAGATGATTCAGTTTGAGGACCACTGGCCATTTTTGCCCAAATTGAGATGTTTGTTTGATTAAACACTGCTACATCATTAAATCAGCTACAAGGCAATAACATCAGCAGCTTTCTCCCATCTAAAACGTTGTGTCCAGCAGGTTAGACTGCTGTAACGGCTGCTCACTGGCCTCTCTATTGGTCTATTTTAGTTTTATTTTACTCTATATTACCTGTTTGCAAACTTACTTTCTTCTCTGATGGCACATTTTCCTGACTTTTTTATGCACCCCCTGCGTGATCCTGTCTTAAGACTCATTGAAACAAGTACATTTCTCCATTGTGAGATCAACAAAGAACTATCTTATCTCTTATCTTAAACCAGCTGTAAAACAACTGCAGTACATTCAAAACGCTGCTGCTCCAGTCCCGACTAGAACCAGGAAATACGACCATATTAGTCCAGTGCTCAGATCTCTGCACTGGCTTCCTGTCGCTCAGAGAATAGACTTTAAAACAGCTCTGCTTGGTCACAAAATTAATATCTTCATGGTCTAGCACCAAAGTACATCTCTGACATGTTCCGTATGGACCATTTCGGGCTCTGAGAAGCTCAGGGCGTGGTCTCCTGCTGGTCCCAGAGTCAGGACTAAACATGGAGTAAGTAATTGTATGTCATTGTGAAGCACTTATAATTGCCTTGTGTATGACTTATGCTCTACAAGTAAATTTCCCTTGCCTACATCCTCAACCAGAAGATTGCAGCCAAACAAACTCCTGTTGCCTGTATGAGATTAAACTCTAGTCTCAGATGCCTGACCCAGTAACTATGACCTAAAACCGTCCTGTTTTGCAACTACAGCGAGTGTCGGAGCTTCAGCAGGAAGCAGAGTCTGGGTTTGAGGTTTTTTGACTTTTCGGTTCTGTCCCACACGATGACGACGACCCTTTGGCCTCTTTCTCCTCGCCACCTTCAGCGCCGATGTCCTGAGGTAAATTTAACTCTTTGGGTTTTCGAGGTTTGCAGAAGAGAAACGGCTCACCCTTCCCTCGTTTTCAGGCCATGGCGTCCAATCCTAACGCACGCGATATACAGTCTCACAAACTACGCTCAAAGGTGTCAAATATTTAAATCTGAATCACTCTGAATCATCGGGCCTTCTTTCATGGAAGCTTTGGCCTCCCAAGATATTTTTGAGAAATATTCTTACACATATAAGGGAAAAATAGTTATCTCAGATCAGAAAATTACAGAAAGTGTCTGAAATGAAAGGATTTTGAGTATATTTAGATGTAAAATGAAGATAGCCAATGGAACAAGTATTTTTTTTTCTTGACATGGACATTTTCTCTCCCATAGAGTTGTATTGGCACCCATGCTTGTCGGGTTTTTTTTTACAGGAGGGCACCCAGTTCTGCAGGGGTAGCACCCAAGCATGAACAGTCTCCGGCGAACAAACAATCAATGTATTTCCTGCCTTTTGGCAAATGAGAAAATAATATACTGTAAAATCAACTTTTTTGAGCTTTTAACCCTGTTATAACATTGTTCCCTCATCAAAAACAGACCTGGAGCAGTTTTCACTTCATCCATGCAGTTTTGAAATAGTCCTGTTTGTGTTGGGCCGACTTTTGCAGTGCTTCGTTTTCTACTTCCCGGAACAATTACGCTATTGTTCAAACCCCCATGTCCTCCACATTTTAAAAGCCAATAATCCAATATTGGATGAGTTCTGAGTGGCTCTGTCTCATATCATGGATCATGTCTCATATCAGCACCGTCGCCCTGCAGACACATGTTTAAAGGCTATACCTGATTTTGTCATCATTTACAAAATGACGAATAATGGAAGAGGGAGTAAAATCAGTTGATAGTTGAGGTCAAAACACATTCCTACTTTCCTCACACATTTCTAAAACTCTGTTTCTTATTAGAGATTAATTTAAAGCACATTTCACAACTGGCGGGGTCACTTTTTAGGTTCATAGTCACAGAAATGCTAGAAAACTTGTCTGCAAAACATGAAATTGACAATAAATGCTTTATATTTAGATGCCCAGTATATTATTTCCACAAATGTTTGAGTTTGCAATATGCTAAAGGAGGGAAAACTAATTTCATTCCACTATCAGGAAAAAAAATCAAGTATAGTCCCATTAAATCAAAGCTATTTGCTTATTTTCGTTAAATAAAAAACTCTTGACTGTAGGGGGCGAGCCAGGCCAAATCTTCATCAGCCCTGGCACAAGCATTTATGAACATTGTATAATCTTCACAGAGGCATTATTTTAATGTATAAAATGCACAGACATCCTCATTAAAGAGTTTAAGCCTGTTTTTAAGATGTATATGCAGGATGTGTCCATTTTAAATCTCATTTTGCCCTGCAATAATAGTTTTCTTAATCGTAAATGCAAAAAAATCTCATTCCGTGGCATATTTTCTGTACTTGACAACTGTGAATTACTGTAAATATTATCTTTTTAACTTATCAAGCTATTACTTTTTGCAGTGTTAAAGTTTGGAGGATAAAATATGTGTTGTATGTTTTAAAAGTTAGACATGAAGCAAGTCCCTAGTTGTAAAATAAAGGATTTTTAAGTCAGTATTGCCTCGGAACCTTTCTCTTTCTTTGAAATACTACAGTTGTTTTCTCTCTCTCGTGGATCCTGGAAGAGCACCTGACTTCGTGACAATTCCCAACCCTAGCAGCACTCACCACCCTCTCTCAAAGTCCCTAGTTGTGTTTGGATACAGCAGAGTATAGGCGAAATGAGACGAGCTGCACTGTATAGCACCAAATTAACATTTTCGCAATAGGGAGATGCAATATCCACATCACAAAAAGCCACCAAAGCTACGTGTCACAAAAATTGCAATTAAAAACAGTGACGCCCAACAATGCCATCGACCAACTACGATTTTGGAGCTTTCACTTCCACGCGCAGTCCTCTGTGTTTTTTCCACGTGTCGACAGTCTGAGGTGTGGAGAGTGTGGTCGACTGCTCCAGAACCTTTATCTCCCGAAGTGTCGAAACCGTGAAGGCAACGCGCTCTTAGGAAACTCTTACATCCTATTTCGGCTTCCTCTCGCTCTTCAGACTTGTGTGAGCCGCTGTATCTGCTCCGTTATCTGGACGCTGAGAAACGCTGATGACGTGAAGGCCGCAGCGTTGAAGGCCCTGTATCTGATTTATTTGGTTTACAAGAAAGAAAGATTGAGCCCATGAAACTTTGGCCAAATGTTTCGCTGAAAGGGGGAAGTTGAGTGAGATTAATTCCTGATTTCTGAATGTCGCGCTCGGTCATGAGACGGGAAGGTAGGATACAAACATGGCAGGCGACACGAGAGCGGAATATTGTTTTCGAAACAGCAGAAATCAAATCGTACAACAGGGACAGGGACAGGTTCAGGCCCGGGGGCGAAAACTTCGGGCCACAAGATCATTTTGAGAGGCATTCTCCACATACAATGGAAAAAGATAATTGTCTCTGAAAAAGGGCTTGAATTGAAAGGGTGTCAGCTAATTTTTATAGACATTGGAAAACATATATATTTTAGTTTTTTACTTAGGCGAAATAATGCTTGCTCCATTATCAGAATAATTTCTGTTTTCTACGTTCATTGTGTAGAATATTACACATACAAAACTGGGTCTGTCCCGGGTAAACTGTGATCACCCTAAAACCTACAGCTGTGAACCAATAAAGTATGTTCTTTTGTTTACCCATATTAAGTAGCCATGTGCTCTGGAGGCATACAGTACTTGGAGGCAGGCTTTCAAAATAATACAATAGAACTAGAAAGGCCTTTAGACAGAACGCAAATAAGATTGACTGAGCATGTCATTCGGAAAAAGGCAATTGATAAGTGTTTTTTCTTTTTTTTCTTTTTTGCCATTGCTTAAAAACTGTCCAGTGTTTTGTAAAAGGGGATGTAGAGAAACTTGGGCAATGTTTTCCTGTTGCCAACACCGTCCCAGTCCCAGTTTGGAGAAGCTGAACGACGCCTGACACAGTGAGCGCAACGAGGCCCAACCGGTCACTTCCAAAGACACTGCCTTAACTAAAGAGAATATACTTAACTTTAAATATACAAATAAAATCTTCTATGGTTGCTCTAAGGTTGCTCCTACAGTAAGTTGTCCAATCTGATCAAATGGCCAGAAAAATGTAGTGATTGATTTATTTTATTTTGTAAATAAATGTGGGATGTTTCAATAAAAGAAACAACAAAAAACGGCAAAAAGTGAAATCTTGAGGAATTAAAATGACAATAATTTACCTTCATTTGGGTCATTCTGATCAACCTAATAAGATTGTGTTGCTTTGTGTAATCTCTTAACATATACAGTTTCACCTGGAAACAAATGTGTTACCAGATCTTCACGGATTAAAAGTTTCTCCTTAGATTTACACAAAAAATTGTATCTTCAAAGGCCATTTTCTCAAAATGTATTTTTCTTATGCAACAACGGCTCCACTTTAGTAGCTCCTGCAGCCGTCAAACGTCCAAGTCTTGAACTTAACGTTATTTTGAAGGTTTGTTCAGAAGGATTTTTCAATAATTAATCCCTCGCCTGATTTATTGAGTTTTAACCCCAAAAACAAGACAAAATTAGTATTTTTACATATTCTCTCCGAGCATGTGGATGTTTTTGCAATACATGCTCACGTTATGTAATTCTAATGTTCTTGATGTAATGTACAGTTTTGCTTTTTATTAATAATATTTTTTATTAGGATTCTTGCTAAAACTCGAAATATACCTAATCTATTCTAGTGAATATATCTTTTTCAACTATACAGTTGTGGCCAAAATTTTACATACCCTTTTAATCTTTTGGCCATTTTTCATATAATCTTGTTCTTTCCACTCATGGTTAGTGGCTGGAACTGAGTTTACTCTTTTGAAATCATAATGAAACAGAAACTACTCAAATGTCCCTGATCTAACGTTTACATGGCCTTCAACAACTGCCAGCGAAACTGTTCAGGAGCAAAGAAAAACTCACTTCGGCTGAAATACAGGACTCTCTGATAAAGTTTGTTTCAAGATGCACAATATGTAAACTTTTGATCAGGGACATTTGGCTTGTTTCTAGTTGAAAAGCATAAACAAACAGGTTTTTTGAATAAATGGCTTCACGCAACCACTAACCAGTGACATAAAGGCTTTTGTGTTATATTCACAGTCTATGAAATGCCTATGGCTATTTACACTTTTGGCCACAACTGTATCAACACAATAAAACCATACCATACATTTAAACTGGGCTCTATTTTGTCACAAAAATTATAGGCAATTGTAACCATTTTTATGCATAAAATCCCTCGCTTTTATATGAAAACATAAAACATAATGCATTTTCTATCTGATATGTATGTCAGTAATACACAGCAACAGTTTCATATTCACTCAATATAAATATTTCCTCTATCCCCTTAACTAAGTGAATCCGAGCACTCCTTGCACCGCTGGCATCAGTAAACATCTCAGACGCCACTCAGAGCGCCCTGACCCTCTCTCTGCACATCCCTCCGTCTGAGTTGGATCTCGAGTTTCCCCCCGACAGCTGTTTGTCCCCTCCCAGCTCCCGTCCTGTGGCATTCCCTGGCGCCGCGTTCACAAACCCAGATCAAGGACGCATTAGCCATTCCTTAAGATTGGGCTCATTACTGATCAGAGCGCCGCCTTTTACCGATCCTGCCAGTGACCTAAATGCACCGCACCGAGTGAAGGGCCTCGGAGCGGGAGCGAGCGCGTCCCGCTGGATCCACGGGGGAAATGTTTTTAAACATGGCGTCTTCTGGTTAAGAGAGATCTGCCTTTGATAGAAACATGGCTGTGGGTTTGATGTGAGCCACTTTGGTGTCGGGAAGGAAAAAACGAATGCAGATACAGTAAATGCTGGCTTTTCAACTTGGTTTAGGCGGACCAGTGGTGGAAAGTAACAAAGTAAAAAGTACAAGTAAAAGTACACATTATAGGTAGTTATACTGTATAGTATGATGCATACTTTTCACTTTTACTTCACTACATTTCAGAGCCTGTATCTGTACTTTCTACTACATTTTAAAATTGGGTTAAAAGTAAAAGTGTTTTATTTTCAAAGCGACCTCTCTGTGATGAACTGACTTAGTCCCACTTTAGACCTGGTTTAGTTCCAGTTTAGACCTGTTTAAGACCTGGTATAGACCTGGTCTTGACCTGGTTTAGTCCTGGTTTAGACCTAGTTTAGTCCTGGTTTAGTCCTGGTTTAGACCTAGTTTAGTCCTGGTTTAGTCCTGGTTTAGTCCTGGTTTAGACCTGGTTTAGTCCTGATTTAGACCTAGTTTAGTCCTGGTTTAGACCTGGTGTAGTCCTAGTTTAGACCTGGTTTAGTCCTGATTTAGACCAAGTTTAGTCATGATTTAGACCTGGTGTAGTCCTGGTTTAGTCCTGATTTAGACCTAGTTTAGTCCTGATTTAGACCTGGTGCAGTCCTGGACTAGTCCTGATTTAGACCTAGTTGAGTCCTGATTTAGCCCTGGTGTAGTCCTGGTTTAGTCCTGATTTAGACTTGCTGTAGTCCTGGTTTAGACCTGGTGTAGTCCAGATTTAGTCCTGGTTTACTATGCCACATTAAACTCTTAAAAATACTCATAAAGTACATTTTACAGTGGATACTTTTATACTTTTACTGAAGTAGGAATTGAATCCAATACTTTAACTTTTACTGAAGTAAACTCTTGCTCCTGTATTTGCACCTTTACTCAAGTAAGAATATTGCGTGCTTCTCTGTGGCTGATATCTTTGTCGTTACAGGGCCTATCCACGTGAAACAAAAACCGACATACAGGTCTACATCCTTTCTGTTAGCTCATATGATCTATGGAGAGATCATTTTCTTGCACTACTTTTCAAACGCGGTGACAGTATTCAAAACATGTGCTTCATGTTGGTCACTGGGTGGCACAGCGGTTAGTGCACGAGCTTCACAGCAAGAAGGTCCTATAGGTGTGGTCCCTGGGCCAGACGAGGTTTTTCGGTGTGGAGTTTGCATATTCTCCACTGTCTGTGATTGCTCTAAGTCAGGAGTCTCCAACCTTTTTTACGGCATGAGCTACTTTTAAGCAACAATAATGGCAGCGAGCTACTTATGATTCGAATAAACACATGAAACTATGCAACTTCAGTGGGATCAACCTGTAACCAAGATGCTATTTCAACACTATTTCACAAAATGACTTGAGTTTCCTCTTTATTCTTTACCTAAATCTTTGGGGAGTGTGTTAAATGTTTAAAACAAACAAACAGTGTATAAAACTTTGACTTGACTAGAAAAGTAGAAAATCCTTTGGCGAGCTATTTAGAAAGAGCTGGCGAGCTACTGGTAAGAGATCCCTGCTGTAGGTGCTCTGGTTTCCTCGACCACTAAAACTATGTACAATAGGTGTGTGTTTACAGCCCTGTTCTTCGCCCAAATCCTGGAGCTCTCTGTCATGCTAATAAGGCTAATGAAGCTAATGAGGCTAATGAGGCTAATGAGGCTAATGAGGCTAATGCGGCGGGGACAGAGCCCAGGGCAGAACAATAGGCAGGTAACGAGCGGTGATCAAGTGTGAGGAGGGTCATTGAGACTGAGAATGGCAACAAAGAGTTGTTTTTCTTTAGGCGAGACCAGCCTTCATACCAAAGAGACGTGGGACGTAACAGGTAAACTCCTCCCACTGGTCATTATGAAGTCCACCTGTGTCCAGGATTCCTCAGTGCTGCTGATGAAGCTCTTTGGATGAAGAGCAAAATGTCCTACACTTCAACTAGAGTACAGATGACAAGTGAAATATCTTTACCTAATAATAGATGTGTGAGTGAATGGAAGATATGCTTCTGTCAGGCAGCTGTGGATACAAACGTTGCTTATCCCCATAGTGTATGGAGTGAATGTAAAACTGACCCATGTAAAGAACTTTGAGACCATGTCCGTGAACGGTACAAATAAATTCCTTCCTTCCACTTCCTCCCACAAACAATTCCGATGCGTATGGCAGGTTTTTGAATCCAATCACTTACAAATATGGATCAGTCAGAGGAAATGTTTCTTTTGGGGATTACTCCCATAGAGTAATAGCAGATCCTTTAAATCCTTTGCAAAGCGACAAGCTGACGATTTTCTTCCCAGCTCTTCTGGGTTTATTTTCTTTCTTCTTGTTTAGGCCCAGGAGCATGTGCACCTCTGCTCACATACCACATGACCAGCTCTGACCAATCAGTGGTCAGCTCAGCTACAGTGGGACTAACTTAAGGTATATCTTACAAAGCGATGTTTTCATCCATTGAAAGGTTTATGCCACTGTTTGTTGATCGAATCAGAGTTTGCACATTGAAAGCCAAGATAACCCAATTCATTAATAATTAGCCCTATATTTCTCATTCCTTTGCCACACCTGGATGATTAAGAGCTTACACTGACTTTAGTCAAGTTTTGTCAATAATTTCAAATGCATCTTCATCACTTTTGGGAACTGAAAATGGTTTATTGCTTTAAAACGGCTTATTTCAAATTTCCTTGGCCTTTCTTGCTGGCTCAATAAGCGCTCTGTCGATGTCTTCTCCGCCAAAGACCCATAGTTTCTGGGTTTGGCTTTTTATCCTCAATACAGTTTGTGCCCAAATACATCATATTTAATTGGAATAAGTGGAATTACATGAAACGGGATGCCTTTTTCCCCAGCACAAAGCCACGGTTTAGTGCAATTTGCCTGTGATATAAAATCTAATGAAGTCAATTTCAGAGCAATTACTTGATTATACTTGTGTTATTTATCAGCCAGATCTTGTCGCCTCTTCCCCTAATTATCGATTTAGCGTCTAATCATGATCCGAGCGTTCGTAAAGCTTCACAGACAGCTTCACGGCTCATTTCCTGCCTCAGAGGATTCGTTGGTAAGAGTAAACGCGGAGAGTGCAGCACTTCCTGGTTTGGCGTGCGAAGTGTGATCCGATTGGCCGGCGGCCCGTACCTTTGCCGTTGCCGTTGTTTTGTTGGTGGGAGGAGCTGGACGACAGGTCTTCGGGCACCGCCATTGGCTCCTCCGGCTCATCTGACACTTCGTTTGGAGGTGGACTCTCGCGGCCTGGAAGAAGGTCAGGTTTGTTTACATTTAGAGCATTTACAAACACAGGTGAGACATGAATTTGAACAAAATTAGTAATAAAGTAATTATGAATACATTTTTGTGTCAGTTGTAAAGATAACGTTATAGATAGATGAGCAAAATCCTAGTTTAACAATAAGGTGGTGGGCACGTAAGAATTTTATGGCGGTAACTGTTACAAAGTTCAACACCTCCTCTTTCTGCGAATATAAACCAAGGTCCAATTATTTTCTCAAAAATTAGCCCAAATGTAGTGACAATATAGCGCTTTTCCTATTCTTTACAAAGAAAGAAAGCAGACTTGCTTGAAAGAAGGCAGGATGGTCGGCTGCCCAGGCTAGTGACAATACAAAAACATGTGCTTGATGTTGCTTTCGAAAGGACTCTCACCCATAATATGACAGGTTTATGAATCTAATCACAACAATTGTCAATTTTCTGAGATTTCTTTCAAAAACTATCTCTCCTATAGGGCTGAATTGAATTGAATTGAATGAAAGGAGCCTCCAGCGCATCGTGAGAGCAGCGGAGAAGATCTGTGGGGCCCCTCTCCCCTCTATTAAGGACATGTACTCCACCCGTCTCACCCGCAAAGCCATCAAAATCGCCAAGGACCCTTCGCACCCATCACACAGTCTCTTCAGGGTGATGCCTTCAGGGAGGAGACTGCGGAATCTACGGGTCAGTTCCAGTCGACTGAGGAACAGTTTTGTACACAGGGCCATCGGGAAGCTGAACTCCCTCCCCTCCCTCCCTCCCCTCTTTCCCCTCCCCCCGCTCCACAATCAAGGATGAGAGAAACATAATTTCGAACCATTCGCATGGTTTGACAAATAAATAATCTTGAATCTTGAATCTTGAATCGGCTCCTGCTCCATCATCAACTTTACTAAGCTATGAACCCTTGTCTGTCTGCATTAAGACATTTCGAAATGGGGCGACGGGGGCTTAGAGCAGCAGGTTTCATCCTTGCCGCGGGGGAGGGTCTTAGGATGTGGGAAACCCCAGGCTGACAATTCATTGACCTTTCATTGTTAGCGACCTTTGAGATGACTCCTGTTGTGATATCGGGCGTTACAAAAACTGATTGATTGATTGATTTATAACCAGGAGGTTGGCAATTTCCAGCTAATCTGGTGCTGTTGTTTGGTCATTTACCAAGACACTTCACTCGCTGTGTCTGTGGGAATGTACCGTGTGAGTGAGTGGTTTCTGGTGGTCGGAGGCCGATGGCGCAGATCGACACGAGGTGAATGATACCTGATAGTGTGATAGTGATAGTGTAGCGCTTTGAGAAACTTGTTAACAGGCTTCTAAAGTGAAATATAAGTGTAAGCCATAGCTGTTGTTATGTCCAGCTCCTGCTCAATTTAGCAAACTTGCCATGTCATGGTTTCAAATGGAGCAGGTGCCAAGATAACTCTATGAGAAAGTTTTTGAAGGAAATCTCACAATAGAAAATCTGCAAAAGTTGAGCCTGATCATTATTTGGAAATGTTTGATCGACAAATCTGCCTTAATCATTTGTCTGAAAGTCCTTTCATCTGAACAAAATCCAGTGGTGGAAGTACTCAATATTCTTACTTAAGTAAAAGTGCAGAAACAGGACCAAGAATGTACTTACTGTAAGTAAAACTATTAGACACAATTTCTACTTAAAGGAATAGTTCACCGCTTTTACATGCTTACATGTGTTCTAACCTGTCACTTTGAAAATAAAATACTAGTTTTAGCCCAATTTTAAAAATGTAGTGGAGTAGATAGTACAGATACACACTCTGAAATGTAGTGAAGTACTGTAAACTCATCAGAAAATGTACTTAATAAAGTAAAAGTACCTATAATTTGTACTGTTTATGGTTTTAATTCATTGTGTGCAGCACTTTTGAACTGTAAAGTTATTTAAATGTGCTATAGAAATAAAGTGGATTGGATTGGATTAAAAAAAAGAAATGAGATGTTTTAAATCTCAAATGAATGGTCTGTCCTTGTTGACCTTTATGGAGCCTTGTGAACTGCTTGTTTTTGTTTGTCTGGTCGTGTTGCTGTAAAGAATTGCCCTTCATGGTACTACCAAAGTTTTCTGATTGTGAAAATTAGGACCAAAACAAGGCTCAAATGTAATAATTTGTTGTGCAGCTTTAGCCGCAACCTTCAGGTTAATAAATCCTGCAGGTGTTTGTGGTGTAAAGCGAAATGGCCGAACTGTTTAGATCTATGTAAAACCCCAATCTAAATTTGGGGCGATGGGAGTGGGCCGCCCCGTCGCCGCTCGTTTCTCCGGATCTTTTGTGCGTACTTCGTGAACTGTGCGTTTCTCAATCTTCCAAAAGCGCGTCTTTACCTGGCATCGGGGCCATCTCCTGCGCCTCCTCTGTCTCCATGCGGTGCAAGTATTCTGCGAAAGAACCCAGAGACGACAAACCAGACGTGAGTTTAATCAAGTCACCAAAAAAAAAAACATCACCAAACGGACCGTCTGCTGTCGACCCGCGAGACCCCGACGGTGTCACGCGGGAAACAGTATCTTGCCTCTTTTTTTTTTTTTTTTTTTTTTTTTAGATTGTGCAACCGCAGACAATTTCATTACAAGGCCTGACACCGGCGGGATCGGACCGAGGTGGCGGAGAGGGGAGCAGCACATTTGTTATTTATTGTTAATTTCCCCGCCGCCTGATCATCCCAAAATGCAAAGTGACTGCGGCAAAATTAAGTGGAAAATGAAGCTTGGCCCCGGAGGTCGCGGAGAAGCGGAGGAGAGGGGCGGCCCCCGGTGATTGGAGAACGTGTTGGGACTAATTTGCTGAGCATGCATGGCTGGGTCCGAGAGAGGCGAGAGGGGAGGAGGGCGAGGAGGGGGAGGAGGAGGAGGAGGAGGAGGGGGCGTGACGAGGAGGGAGACGAGAAACAAAAACGCAAAAAGGGTGAGGGAGAGAGAGAGAGAGAGAGATGGTGGAGGAGAGAAGAAGTCAGTGCAACAGGAGGAAAGTCTGTAAGATGGAAAGGTATAGTCTGTTGAGTAAATGTTTAAGCTTTCAGCCGTCCAGGAATGCTTCATTATTCTTCACAAATATTTTCAAAAGGAAACCTAAAAACCTTCTTCTTATAGTGCAACATTATTTTTTCTACATAAAAGTATGGTGTAAGAGTAGAAACTTTTTGAAAAAAACAACCCTGATGCATGAAGTCTTCATTGTATTATTATTTGTTGATGATTTGGTTGGTCAACCAGGGCCGGCCCAAGCATTTAAGGGGCCCTAAGTGAAATTAAGTCATGGGGCCTTCATAACTTCAGTTGGACATAATGTATATACACAGTCAATTCCCCCAGCCTTCATCCTGACTATATTTGTACAAGAAAGCAGACTACGCTCAAAATTTTCTCATAATTAGTATAAATCTCCTTGATTTGATTAACTAATTTCAAGAATTCTAGCTGCCACTGGGTAAGTTTTTCACTTTATTTGCTCTTTTTCAATACCAAATATAGTAATTTTACTTTTTGCAGTGTACTAGTTATTTTGAGGAGACATTCGACATTTCAGGGACATTTATGCAGCACACTAAACCTGTAGTACAAACCTATGCACTATTGGGGGCCCCCCTAAGCAGCTGCATAGTCCGCTTATTATTGGGCCGGCCCTGTGGTCAACCCAAATAGTAAGACTGGGCCATATCGTATCGTATATCGATATCGGGGTATGAGTTTTGGATATCGCTGTTATTCTTTATCGTTGTGGATGTGATATACAATAATTAACATGTGACTCAGCTGATGAAGTCAGGACCAGCCTCAGCTCCACTCAGAGCAGCATAAACACTGACTGTGGAGGCTTTAGGGGCAGATGCTTGAAACGTGAAATGAATTGAAGGATGTATCTTGCTTGAGTAGATCAAATTTGCAAGGAAATTAGCATGGTGCTAAAAGAAAAAAAAAAGAAAAAAATCCCAATAGGCGTAAAGCTGGGATTTTAAAAATATTTTATCCATTATCAATTATATCATCAAATATATCATTATCATGATATTTCTTTCTTATATCGTGATATTGATTTTAGGTCATATCGTCCTGCTCTACCAAAGATGCGACAAAAAGGGGTTTACCTTTTTCGTCACATTTTGGTTAAAATCAGGTATAGCACCTTTAGCTAATCTACATAATAAGGCATTTAATTATTACTGAGACTCAACGTTTCTCCACAGACTGATTTAAGAGCGGGAGATCTGGAAATGAGCGCTCCCCAGACTGTTGACCGGGACGAGGGGGCATATCTACTCTCTCACACCTGAGACACAGTTCTTAAGAAGTCGGACTGCAGATGGCGCTGTCCTCCTGCTGCTACAAGACAACACCAATAACTGTGTGGATCAGCTGACCTGCCACAGTAACATCATGTGACACTTCTGAGGAAGCAGAAGCAGCTGAAACAAGGTAAAACATAAACATATCTTTTGTTTCTGGTCAAACTGCAGGTCTGGTATTAGCCTTGATTTATTTTAATGGTGCAACATGTAACATTTACAACAAGCCGCTGTATAAATATATCAGATTATGTCCTTTAGAGTTCCTCAAAGACAAAATAAAGTGATAAAATCGCTAAAATGTTATTTTGGGTCACTTTGTCATATCATCTTCCACCAAACATGAGCCACACAAACTTATTTCCTTTGAGATTTTTCACTTTTTGTTCATATTTTATTTTCTAAGCTCTCTTAACATTGAGAACAATGGAAATCCCAACTCACAGGAAGTGCTAAGACAAAGAGGAAATGCTACAACAAAAATAAGCAAACATACAGTAGGTGATTAAGAAAAAAACTAGCATTGATTCTAGCGAATTCTGGTTTTGGCATTGTATACACTCAGTTTAGACATATTTTAGTCCAATTCAGAACTATTTTTAACTAACTAATTATTTTAAACTCGGTTTAGTCCTGATTTAATCTTGATCGAGGCCTGGTTGGACTTTATTGTCTGTTATTTTACGAGGTGGTGCTTCATTTGCAGATGCCTGTGCTGGGTTTTTTGAACTTTGTCACCACTTATGAACCTTTATGTGAAAACAATTTGACCTTAAAGGCACTATACCTGATTTTTTAATGATTTTTTTTAAAATTACAGATAATGGAAGAGGGATTGAGTAAAATAAATTGATAGTTGTGGTCCAGACTCATTCCTAACTCTCCTCACACATTTCTAACATTGTGTTTCTTCTTAGAGATGAGTTTATAAGCACATTTCACAACTGGCGGTGTCAATTTTTAGGGTCATAGTCAAAGAAATGCAAGAAAACTAGCCTGGAAACTCATAAAATTTACAATAAATGCTTTATATTTATATTTCCAGAAATGGCTGAATTTGCAATATACTAAAAAATGAAAAAAAAAAAAAAATTTCATTCCACTACTAGGAAAAAATCAGGTATAGCCCCTTTAATTCATATGTGCTGAAAGAGAAAACATTGAACTTTGTGCTGTTAGCTTCATGTATAAAAGTATTTACAGATATATTAGTCATGAACCAAGTTGAAAAATCTGCCTTTTGACAGTCACCATTATCACCATGATGTTCCTGGCCACCCAAATGAAATCATAATAATGCCATTAGCTCATTAGCTCTTTGCTGCAAACAAAGCTTCCCAGACCTGTCGTTATTGAACGTTGATGAAAATGAAAATGAATGGTGAAGCCAGTCCCTACATAAAAGGTCTGTAATTTCTTTACCAGCATATCACAAAAGGAGGTTTAGGGTTCACTGAACGTGCCTCAGACCCTCAAAAGAGCAGAAAACATAAACAATTTAGCATTTAGCTCCGACGCCACTGATCAGGGAAAACATTGGTCAGTTTTCTTTTTCAAAATTTCTTTCAAAAACTGTTCTAGTCTTAAAAAAAGATTTTATGTATGTACAGTATGTTTTATGTATCAGCAGTACAATAAAAGCTTTTTAGACAGTAGTGTTGGGAGGAGTGCCTTGGTTCTTTGTTTATTTTTCTCTTAAATTTCTGTTCTAATCTTAGTTTATGGCTAATTTCTCTGTAATTCCTGGACCAATCGAGATGAAACAAAAACTAAGTCCAATGTCTTCTCTGTCAGCACATGTGAAATAATGTCTAAGTATTTTCTCATAAAGGCGTCCAAAAGTGGTGACAATATTCAAAAACATGTGCGTGATGTTGGCCAGTAGAAAGGAC
>OMNZ01054293.1:0-13460 GCA_900303255.1 Lesueurigobius sanzi | reverse complement strand
CCCAGCCCACTCACACGCCAGCAGAGTGTGCACTACGACATGCAACCTGCAACCTGCGCCTAGGTGCTGCAAGATCGGCCCCAATATCTCAGTCCCTCAAGTTAATATCTCGTTTCCTCAAGTTAATATCTCGTTCCCTTAAGTTAATATCTCGTTTCCTCAAGTTAATATCTCGTTTCCTCAAGATAATTTCTCGTTCCCTCAAGTTAAAATCTCGTTTCCTCAAGTTAATATCTTGTTTCCTCAAGTTAATATCTCGTTCCCTCAAGTTAATATCTCGTTTCCTCAAGTTAATATCTCGTTCCCTCAAGTTAATATCTCGTTCCCTCAAGTTAATATCTCGTTTCCTCAAGTTAATATCTTGTTCCCTCAAGTTAATATCTCGTTTCCTCAAGATAATATCTCGTTCCTTCAAGTTAATATCTCGTTCCCTCAAGTTAATACCTCGTTTCCTCAAGTTAATATCTCGTTCCCTCAAAATAATATCTCGTTTCCTCAAGATAATATCTCGTTCCCTCAAGTTGGCATGTGATAAATAAATAAATAAATACTTCATCTTTTTTTTTTTCTCTTTTTTTCTGTAAGGTCACTTCCAGGGTGCCGTAGTTTGTGAGAGGCAGCGCTGTGTACAGTATACAGTTGAAGTGGCATGTGAATCATCATCATTTCATGCCTGTTATGCCTTGAGATATAAATGCATCCATGGCCTCAGGGGAAACTGCAGACCTGGGTTTGTGTCTTGGCTCCCTCTCGTGCTCCTGTGCAGAGTGTGAGCAGGTGTTCACACTGCAGTCATTCATACAAACACATCTGGTTAAGTATGCGTTTGGACAGCTGGGTCTGGCTGAAACGTCTATGTCCTCAGACGTCCCATATACAGGCTTTGACCTCATGACCCAGCACCTTGCTGCTCAACACCAGCATGGGCTTACAACCACCAATCAATGCAGCTACTCAACCTCTGTCCTTCAGGAAGCAGACTCCATAGTAAACAACAATGACAGTTTCAGTCTCTGCCATTGGCCATAAGTGTAAATGAGCTAATTACCTTTAAAGGATTAGTGATGGCCAAACCATGCTGTTTTGGGTCGTTTTCACAAATGTTGGAGCGGTTTATGAGTTATGAGATCGCTTCGGTTTCAGGCACGATCTGATATCACCAAGTAATTAAGAGTCCAGGGCCAATGTCAAAGTTGTTTGCCCAGGACCAATGTTACAGCCAACCAATCAGGGGAGAAAACTTGAGATGTCATGACAAAAATGAAGTTTAGGAACAGGGAACGGTCTGATGTAATTTGATAAATCTATGAGTTGGTTTGTCTGAAAATATACCTAAACCTAACCCAAACCTAGCCCTAATCCTAATCTTAAAGATTTCCCTGTTCAATTTTGTCGAGGTATCTCAAGTTTTCAAAGCAGACCGTCCCTCCCGAGCCGACTATCTAGAACAACTGACCCCTGATTGGCTGGCTGTAACATTGGTCCTGGGCAAACAACTTTGACATTGGCCCTGGACTCTTAATTACTTGGTGCGTAGTTTCAACTGCTTTGACTTCACCGTTAGATCAGTCGTGTTCACATGTGCTGTCTGTGAGTCGCAGCAAAAAGCCGCACCATCGCCACGTCACAGCCCTGTCCATACAGTGACATGCAGGTGTGTGCTTACGCGGGGGTCATTTCTCTCTCTCTCGTGGCTAAATACAGTGAGGCTGATGCCGCTGACAGAGGAGAAATGAGCTGTGGGTGAAAGAAATGGCCTTAAAACGGGGAGGCTTTGATGTGCAGAGGAGAGGGACAAAGAGAGAGATGTACCTCCATAAAGTTGATCCAAGTTTGTCTCATCAAGAAGAAAGACGTGAGCCATGGACACAAACAGTGGAAAAAAAGAGAAAACTCGACCAAGAAAATTGCACCTTTCAAGGAAAATGGGAAGCAGAGTACCTCTTCACTGAATTCAAAGGCAAACCCATGTGCCTAGTTTGCTTAGACACCATATCAGCTATAAAAGACTACAACCTAAGACGCCACTACAACACCCTGCATAAAGTTAAATATGAGAAGTATACTGGAGCTTTGTTGTTTATCAAGGGCATCATGTTAAAATGCATTTCTGTGTGGGAAATAATTGTATGTTGGTTCAATAAACATGCATAAATATACAAAAAATCATTTTGTAGCTTCTCCATTATGCAATTAGTTGAAGGTCATGTGGCCCTCCGATGGTGGTGATGAAAGATTTTGGCCCTCCTCATCATGGCAGTTGCCCATCCCTGAGTTAGACACCTCAAATTATTGTTATACAAGACACAAGGAAACAAATACACAAACATTTGCTGGAAATGTAGTCGTCTTAGTGCCCTATAGCAACACGGTGAGGATTTGAGTGCTGCAGTCCATATGTCTCATGATGCACACAATAATTTCCTCCCTTTGTTTATTATTTAAT
Source organism: Lesueurigobius sanzi (assembly GCA_900303255.1). Classification (NCBI taxonomy): domain Eukaryota; kingdom Metazoa; phylum Chordata; class Actinopteri; order Gobiiformes; family Gobiidae; genus Lesueurigobius; species Lesueurigobius sanzi. The sequence continues at coordinate 11,014 of OMNZ01054293.1, read as the reverse complement.
ACCCCCAATGTTTTCTGTCCAGTTACAATCTCAGCTGTTTTAGGTGTGAGATGTTGGTGAGCAAATTAACGGATAACATTAAAATGTCTATCCCATGCCTAACCCATTTCATATCATTTTAGATTAAATATAGATATTAACAGTCATAAGTATGTTTGTAAATATATATTATGAACAATGTTGACAGGTTTACCGCCACACAGTCTGAGACAAACTGTTTCACTCCTGAATGTCAGTCCATTATTTTCGTATATATGATTAATGTCAGGTTGTGAATGTTCCTATGTGCCCCTCTGCCCTGTAATTTGGGAGGTTTTGGCCTATGGGGTGTTTTGAGGCAGTAATGTTGCTTAAGGGTTCCACATTTTTTCCAAAGAAAAGAGTAACTGTTGGACATAATCCCACATGGTTAGCGTTCTGACCACAGGGCTGCAGTGTGTGTGAACCCTCTGTGGTCTGCCTGTGTGACTGTAGACCCATTAACTCGTGTACAATAGTTTTTGTAACCACTGGACTCTGGAGACTGCACCCATCTGCACTGTGGAGGTGTGTGCATGCCAGAACCTAGGCATATACATTTGTTGGTTATCGCATTCTTCCTCTTTGTAGGAAATCTGGTGTCATCTGATCCAAATCACAACAACTACACTGCAAAAAGTAAGCTAGAAATAAATAAAGTTTTGTTGAAGTAACTATATTTAAGTATGCGAAAAACATCTATTGCACATAAAATTAGATCTGTTTTCTTGATATAAGATGAAATAATGATTCGTTCTTGTAATTAGTGCAAAAAAAAAATCTTGTTCCATTACTTGGCAAGTCAGAATAACTCAAATTAATGCAAAATATTCTTAATTCCAGTAATTTTACCTCATGTAGATATCACTTTGTGTGCAAGGAGAGGAGATATCAGAGCCAGTGTCTAATCCACACGAGCTCCTGTCCCGACTAGAGAGACCATTGTGCACTACACTACACTCTTCTTTGTGGACCGTGGAAGACTGTTTTGGTGTTTTCGGTTCAACAAATTGATCTGGACAGGCCCATATTCGACTGGCTTTCAGACAGGGTTTTCTCACCCATCTCTCAGGCTCTTCAGTCCTGCCTCAGTGAGAAGACGATCAGTGACAGATCCAACTGAAGGACTTCCCCCTCTTTGTGGCCTCCCATTGTCTACATACAGTATGTTATTAATATAGCTCTGTGTGTAGAGTTTATATTGTGTTTTTTCATCAATGGTTTGAGGGAAATAAAACACTTCATTGTTCTTTTGACAGTGAAGATGATTGATCCTGGCACATCAACTCTGGCTGGTAATGGGCCAGTATATGCAGGGGTAGGCAAGTTGTCCTGATGGAGGCGAAAAGAGTAAACTCAGTTCTTTGACAAAAAACGTTTTGTTATCATTCATATTCTATAAAAAATGGGCAAAAGATGAAAAGGGTATGTAAACTTAAAAGAGTATGTAAACTTTTGAGCACAAATTAAATTGAAATTGCAAGAACCCCAAGACATAAATCCGCCTAGGGCCCCGTGAATGCTTGCTGCAGACATCAGGCTGTCCAAAGCTGAATTCTGGGATGTCTAGTCTACCATTTCTGTACCACATATCGCAGTGAGTCTACTATCAATTACAAAAAAAAGGTACATTTCTCAGTCATAGTATTGTGCTGCAGAGTTAAGGGGCAGAAAATCTCCAAACCGCTCTTGGCTTGAGGAGAGGAAGCTCAAACATGGGCTGACAGAGTGTGGAGTGTGTGTGTGTGTGCATCTCTAACTCTGACCCTCACTTGTCAGGTCACTTCCTGTATATCTGCTGTTTTCTGCTGCCCGCTGCGTGCTGTTTACGTTGGAGGCTGCAGGTCTTTTGGGATTCGGGTGTGAAAAGAGCAACGCACCGAGTCCACGTGTGCGCCTCTGAAGTGTGCACATGTAAGGGGTACAGTACGTGCATATGAGAGTGTATGTGTTGAGTTATTTCAGGCAGCGTCACTATGGCTGTTCATTTTTAGTCCTGAATGGGCCGGTGTGTATGCTCAGTTGTGTGTGTTTGTGTGTTGGGGGGGGGGGGGTTCCTGGGTTATGTACTGGTGACCGTGGTGTCATCATGGCACTTCTCTGCTCCTCCTGCGTCCTTCCTTCTGTGCCCTCTCAACAATCCGTTGCTGAGCTACACCAGACACACAAGTAAAAATTAAACATACTTTTTAAATACCGGTGATGTTTGCAATCTCTTTTTTGTTTTGTTCAGGAACAAAACACACATTTAGCTTATGTCAGTGGCAGGGGATATTACATATTGGCTATTTTAACTAAACAGAATAATCATTGTAATGTCTTTTTTGCCATAATGCCTAACTTAGGACTATAGTTTTTGGAACATTTAAAATCTGCTTAATGGTCAGAGTCCAAACAAAAGGGCCATATTTTATAAGGTGTAAGCTGGGTGCCACGGTTGTGCAGGTCTAACTTCTCTTTATGTTGCACTGAGTGAGTTACAAACTTATATTGGGCTTATTTACTGTAATTTTAAATCCACAGAGATTTTCTGATAAGTGTGTGTATACTTGATTGCAGTGATGGGGAAAAACAGCTCCCTGAGCTAAGCTGATATCCAGGTGTTTTGCTTTATGCTGTTGTGCTGCAATGGACCAGGCCAGTGAGGAGGCAATGCTGAGCACAAGTGCTTCTTGGCAGGATATTATTCTGAGGGAGAGCTTTCTGCAGTAGTTGCAAGATAAATCCAGGTAAACCATTGGTATGCTGTGATAAAGCTCTGGGTAGCACAGCCAGAGGGCACACATGAATACAACTCAAGTTCACAACACCAATAGCAGCATTGTGAGGTTGACCATTTCAGTGCGCAACACGTTTGATGCACATTTGATGGATTAATCACAAATTAATCACACATGTTTTGACCAAACAGACTCCAAAGAAAGTGGTGTTACTTGAGGCATTTGTATAAATCAGTGTTTCTCTGATATGGCACCTCAGGATGACGAGCCACGACCCAAAAATAATTTTAGTTTGTAATTTATGTTGTAAGATACAATAATTTCCCACAAACTGTTGTTGAATAAGCATCAAATAAACCTAATAAGCTGAAATCGCAAATACTGAAGCTATTATTATTTTGTTTATTTTTATTTGGTAGGGACAGTGCATGTTAATGAACACACATGAGAACCATGCACCACTCCGGATTGTAGCCATGGGCTAATTTCCATCCGTTGTCTCACACTCGCACTCGCACTCACACTGACTCATCCTGATCTATTGCACATGTTTTAGGTGAAACCAGAGCACCTGGAAGAAACCAACACAGACACAGGGAGAACATGCAAACTCCACACAGAAAGGCCGGGGACCTTCTAGCTGTGAAGCACGAGAGCAAACCACTGTGCTACTGTGCCGCAATAAAAATGAGTGTGTTTTTATGTCAGGCAAATGTAAATAATTAATAAATAATAGCAATAAAGTAAACTGTGATTAAATTTCAAAAGTGTGATTAATCTGATTAAAAACTGTCAGCACTATACTGTGTAGGCTATTATATTTAATATTATACACAGTATAATAGCATATGTACCATAGGCATAGCCTAGAGCAGGGGTGTCCTTTTTCCATGGAGGGCTGCATATTGAAGTGTATACGGCATAGAGGGCCAAAGATCGGTGGCCAGTGAAGTCAACTGGGTTAATTAAAGAGAGCTTTTATTTATTCCCTGCATCTGTTTTTAGTCTGGAACCTTAATACAAGCTTTGTCTCACAATAGGTTTTAATTGTGTAGAATTGTTAAACTTGCAGAAAAACTATAATCTCTGGTGATGGTGCCAATTCAACAAGAAGTTTGTGGGCCACCAAAAATTGGGCTGAGGGGGCACCCCTGGCTAGAGAATGAGTTTTGTTGAGTGGTAGATAGGCTAAAAAAAGGGTAAAACAGTAGACTATTGCATTAAATGATTGTAAACATTTGACAATAATTCATTTACTTATTCTACGTGTAAACGAATCGCAGACAGCTGTCCTGCCCTGAGGCTAAAGGAAGCATAGCTACCAATCTGTGCCAACGGCCCCTCCTCTAGCCAGGAATACGAAATGTATGACCTGTATCTGTAGAGCTCATGCAGCTATTAGCTACTATGGTACAATGGCGCCATCTTGTGGTCAAAGTAAAGAAAAACAAGAACCATGAATGCGTTTTGGTAAAAATAATAATAATAATAATAAACAAAGATATATACTATATTAAAACGCAGTCTGTTAGTATCTTTTGAAAGTACAAAGTATTATAAAAAAAAATTGAAAAACACGAACAACTACAAGCGGAACGACTTGTAGTTACGGATAATGTTTCCGCTCGGATTTGTTTACGATGAACACCCGGCTAACAGCGACTGGAAGCGTTTAGTGCAGTTGACATTAAACAAGAATTACTTTAACGCTGTCCTTCTTATATAGTCCAACATATATATTTAATATACACACTGTAAGTGAATCGTATACTTTCTCTAACTGTGTTTAGTCTGTGTAAGTAGCGTAAAGAAATTGCAGTTCGAGGTGTAGCTTACACCACGAGTTCTAGCTAACTAACTAATTGCTACTTTAAACATAGCTCATTGTGGCCTGGACGGTGTTTGTAATGTATGAATGAACCGTATTCTTCTCTGCTGCTTGTGTAGTTTGGTATGGAGCCTGCGTGTCGGAAAGACAAACCTAAGCTGAACACCACTCCCACTCGAGGAGACAGAGCCAGGCAGAAATCAGCTCAGCAGGAGCTCAAACAGCGACAAAGAGCCGAGGTACAGTGACGTCTGTGTAGTTCAAAGAAACAACACGACTGTAGATCATAAACTAATATGATTTCACGTGTCATTCGCAGATCTATGCCTTGAATAAAGTGATGACAGAGCTGGAGCAGCAGCAGTTCGAGGCATTTTGCAAACAAATGCAATCGCAGGGAGAATGAGAGTATTGTACCTTATTATCCCTATGTCTGGATCTAATGATGGCACGATGGAGCCAATGCGCGTGGTGGGCCATCCATGAACTGAGAATGGATCTTTTTAGACCCATGTGTTCTCAGTTAGCTTAAGTTAATTAAATATTTTAGATTTTTCTCCATCCATATAAGAAATAGATTGGCTTTCTTATGGAGTTTCTTTTCCTGCTAAAGGTGTATTATGTAATTTTTTAAGTGAAAAAAAAGTTATTTTATTCTGTACATATTTAGTGGTGGTCTGGATGCAGCTTAGTAATTTTGCTTTCTATCACAGCGGCCACTATGATGGCCGGGATCAATTGTTTTATGGTTTCTGGTATTTTTTTGGTATGAAACCCTAAAAACAAACCCATGAGCCACTGGGCCACTAAAAGGTCATTAAAGCATTTTTAACCCCACTTATTTAAAAAGTTACATAGACACCTGTATGTATCAATAGGGCAATCGTATCTGCGATGCCAGGAATTGACATATGTCAAGATCTTACAATGTCAAATACTATGTTGTGAAGTTACGTTGCTACATTGATAATGCTTTGTTTTTATATCAAGCACATTCAGTAATAATAGTGAATAAATACATTTTTAAAATATTTTTTGTCAGTGTGGAACACAATTTTATTAAACTTCCAAATACAGGATTCACAGTAGCTTCCATTCCTTTTTGCGTCTGGATGAACCACGCTGCAGAGGTACAGTTAAACTTGCATAGTGTAGGTCTGAATCTAGCATTCTCGCTGAACATACCTAAAGTAAGGCATTGCTGTACTGTTCGTAGCATGAATTACGCATTTCAGTGGACGTATTGCATTTAGCTAGTTCTCAATGCTCACGGAGCTGGCAGTGACTCTAACCCCAAACCAGCCATCCCAGTAGTTGGTGTCCTGTCCTCCATGTTCAAAGGTGATAAAGCGTAGACCAGGTCCATAATCTGTAAAATTGTGGGTGATCTATGGAAAAATGCCAACAAACAATGAGAAACGACTCATTTCTTTGAGACTTTTATCTTGTTTACCTCTTTCCAGGAGCAGTCGCCATCTTCAGGATAAAGGGTCAGAGATTCTGGTTTATACTCTTGCATCACCTCTTGATTTTCATCCAGTAGACACACTGTTATTTGGTACGTGCAGCCACAGTCAGTCCTTGCACAATACCTGCACAGCACCGTTTATTGTTATTGTTATATCCTAATCCACTTGAAATATAGTATGTGTTAAATTGTGCGCAAAAACTTACCAGTCTGTAATTTTGACAGGAGGTTGATCATCCAGAACTTCAGCAGAGTAGCCTTCATCCAGTAGGTTTATGACCTGTCTCTTCAGACACAGTCTAGGACATATTACAGAAACCACATCTCACCAATGCACCCGATATTCACAGTAAGAGAGGATTATAATAAATGCAAGCTGCACTAAGATAATGCCTGGCTAGCAGGTGCAGATTAAATACACTACTTCAGTAACCAGTTTATTTGAATGTACTGAAGTTTTCAAGTAGCTTTTTTGTTGTTTGCTTGTTCAGGGGTAGGGCTGGGTAGCCTACCGCTAAACGATACCAGTATTTTATCGAGAAAATAATTAAGGTACGACCGGTATCGAGAAATGAATTGGTACCCATAACATACCGAAAAAATATTCTTCTTTAGAAAGCAAATTTGTCTGCCTGGAGGGTCTTGAGACTGCACTAAAGCTCAAGCTTCAGCTCAAATAAATGATAAAAAAACACTGAAAGAAACAGTATTTTATTGAATAAATGACAATTATTGCTCTGTTTTATGGTTCTACAACAAAACTAAAAATCAAGCACGAGTATAAATGACTTGTATACGAGTATAAATGACTCTTGTTTTGAGCAGTTTTGACTATAGACATTTACAATAGCATAGCAGGGGTTACTTGGAATAATTTCAGATTAAAAAAAATACGATAAAACTTGATTGTATTCTTGAATATTTGTTCAAAGAAAAGCTATTTAAAAATATTTAACATGTAAATAGGAGTTTTTGTCATGCACTTTCTCAATAATCAACAAAACCATCAAGGCTCGGGGTCCTTGTGTATAAGTATAAATGAAAGGCCCGAGGGGTACGTGAGACCAAAAAGGTTGGGAACCACTGATCTACATTATTTGGCTTATTTCATGACAATTGTTACTGATTCTAAGGTAATCTCGCTTGAATTAGGAAAATAAAACTGCCAAAAGGACAAGAGCAAATTTCTTACCCCATTGGCATATAAATGTAAATAGAAAAAAGGAAATAAGTCAAAACCACCTTAGAACAAGTGGTTAGAATTAGGACTAAAACTTAACAGTCTAAAATGAACGATACCCTTCCCTAATCAAGGGGGTAGTATGCTTATGAGATAAAACACTCAAAACGTACTCAAAAGACGTGGCAAAGTATTTGCTAACTCCGTCATTGCCGGTGAAGTCATGGCCACAGTCTCCAGGCATGTCCTCCACCTTCCACTCGCTCCCACCATTTTCTGTCAGCTCCCAGAACTCCAGGTCCTCTGTGAGACGAGGATCGTATTGGCATCGAGAAAAAAGGTTATTTAGCCTTCACAACCTCACCTCAAGTCGTGAGAAGAGCAATAACATGCAAACATTTCCCTCTAGGTATGTGTATGTTATATTTTGCTGTATAGAAGACAGTACATGTTGTCAACAGCTAATAAAATAATGTAAACATACACTTTAATCAACGATATCAGCAATGAATCTTTCTTTTTTGTACCATTGTGCATTGTGTTGTCATAAAATATGTGTGAATTTTGACCTAAAGAATACCTTTACAGTAACAGTCTGTGTAAAGGAGCACAGCATAATATTTACTTGTGATGGCTTCTTACCGTCCCCATTTGGATTCTTCAACAGGTTTCTGCCCATGTTAGCCTTTTGCAGGTAAAATGCGGGCTGGACAAACACAAAAAAGCCATGATTATGAGCTTACTAATGTACTGTTATGGACAAACAATGTGGACATTGATTAAAAGCAAGCCAAAGCAATGTTTGGAGTCGTGCCCAGCAGTCCCAAAGTATTCATTATTTTCCTGTGTGCTGACTCATGGTCCAATTTGGTCTTAGCTGTTTGAATGGGAAGATCATCCAGCCAGACACAACACGACACTACAGCAAGTCCCAGTAAAAAGATGGAAAACGCTGACCAACAAACTCTATAATTTACTGCAATACTGACAGTAAATATAAAAAGCCTTCATTAGTACATGGCTGAAATTCTAAAAACAAACATGATTCTGGCTTTTTGTATTTACCGCCAAGAGCGCCTTAAGGTGGCCACACACTACAGGATTTTAAATCTTTTGAGACTAAAGACCACATACACACACATGAGGAGTCCCACGACAGATCATGCCATGAGAGAAAGTGTTTATTGAGCCACTCCCCCTAAGACTAAAAATCTGGCTAAAATCCTCTAGTGTGTGTCCAGCTTTAGAGTTGCTGATCAGCCTTTTCATCTGGCTGATCTGGCTTTTCCTGTTTCAACTTGCAATTTCTCACTTGACTGTTTATTCTTTTTCACCTAAGAATCCATGAAGCGCTACCCATTCCCCTTTCACAATCAGTTAAACAAACGTTGTCCATTTTTGTCCCCTTGACACCAGAGAATAAACATAAAATATTGAATCTGCAGTGCAACACGACACCTCCATTCTCATCTTTCTCTGTACTGCAGCTGCACATTATGCTAAAACCTGGATACATACCATATCCATCAGGCAGCTGCAATAGCCAAGCCATGCTCTCTTGTTTGTCAGCTGTTACATAAAAGATGCAAGGATAAAGAGATTTTTGACCGTAGGTGTTACTCACAGCTTGGAGAGGGACTGCAGTTCACACTAGAGCTCCACTGCAGAGACACTGACTGTGTGTGCCAGGCTGACCACAGAGGGAGCACACTGGGGGCGGGGCTACTGTGGATGGTCAATAAAGTCAGCAGAATAACATGCACAAACTCAGCACAGGAGTCACTTACATCGATACAGGAAACAAGTCTTCTGTCGATGAGCTATAATCACATCCAGTGTCAGCATTAGTTAATTTAGCACCACCTAAGTCATGTTTGTGGAGCAAAATATGTTTTAAAAATGAGTCATTTTAATGCCTGGTCAAGTCAGGGGCAGGTCAGAGATCCGCCACGGGAAACAAGTACACAATAATTACATATATGAAGCTGTAACTTTTGTCACCCTTAACTTGGAACTTACAACCTTCAATTGCTGCCTGCCTTCCCCAACATTTGGATTGTTGATTCTTCTTCTTTTTCATTCAGGAAAAGCCTCAGACTTATCCTCCAGTTCTTCAGGGGGAATCCATTCAGGACATTCATGCCTCGAGGACTCCATCTGATTGGATACATTCTTTAGATCTGCAAACCATCCTTTAAATTGTCACAATGGCCCGTGGAGTATATTAGGTTATTAGGCCAATCACATTCCTGTCCTGGAACAGTGAGAGGCATGTCTGGTAGGTGCAGGTAGCAGACTTCTAGCCCACAGGAGAAGCTGAGCTGAGTGGGAACTACAAACACCGAGCCACTGTCTCTGTGTCCAGGAGTTGGATTGCAGTACAGGCTGTGTATGGAGGAGAGCCAAACTATATTTAGGTCATAACTCTTCCGCTCGAACACGCTTAAGTGTCCTTCCCCAGTGGGTCAACTTTGTCTCTTCGGTTTAAGGGGACACTACAGGCAAAAAGTCATATTTTTTTCAGATTTTGGGCCAGTTTGCTCTCTTTACATACAGTTGTGCTCAAAAGATTACATACCCTTTTGATCTTTTGGCCATCAGGTTGCATAGAATATGAATGATAACACAAAAATCTTTTTTTCCACTCATGGTTAGTGGTTGTACGAAGCCATTTATAACTGAGTTTACTCTTTTGAAATCATAATGAAGCAGAAACTACTCAAATGTCCCTGATTTAATGTTTACATGACCTTCAACAACTGCCAGGAGAATGGTTGCGCTACCGCAAGTCCTTCATTCCCACCGCTGTCAGACTGTACAATTCTACTGTATAGCTCCATGTGCAATAACAATACTTAATATGTGCAATAACAATACTTAATATGTGCAATAACAATACTTAATATGTGCAATAACATGTGTTTACAATATCTGTCACTTTATCAACCGCCTGAATGTAAACAGTCGTTTATTATATACTACCTGCAATGATAACTCTGATACAATTTTTTTTTTTTCATACAATTCGGCTTAGGGTTTATTTTTATTTGATTTAATCTATTTAGTGCATAAGAGATGTTTGTATAGTTTATTTACAGAGAGACGGTAAGAGACATAACTATCTTTATTTTTTATTTTTATTATTATTACTATTATTACTATTACCTGTTGTTTTGCTTCTCTGATGACACCTTTCCTGACTTTGTGCACCTCCCTGTGTGATCCTGTCCTAAGAGCTGTTGTGACAAGTAAATTTCTCCATTGTGAGATCAATAAAAACTATCTTATCTTATCTTTACAATAGCAACCATAGACTGAAACCACCTCAATGTCACGCTGATGAAGCTGGACCAGTGGGTGGAGCAGGGCCATAGAGAAGTGTCAACAGCCTAGAACTAACCCCAGGATGAGACAATAGAGAGGTAACAAGCACTTATTATCGGCTAAGAGGTTTTCCAATCTTTAGTACCAAGAGAGGTGAGACTTTAGAGGTTAACTCCTCCATCCGGTTTCCTCTTAAGAGACCCACGAGCGCGTTAAGTCATCACTCGCTGACAAAGATCTTTGGATTAAGATCGAAACATCCTACACTTCAACCACAGAGTACAGATGAAGACTGAAGAATCTTTGCCTACTTGAAAACATTGCATTTATGAACACAGCTTGACATTCATGTGGTATATCAGGTTTATGCATAGGGCCACAGAATTGAGATTTAATGATTTTTTGTGTCAATTTATTCAACCTGTAAGCTCTATAGGCTGCTTAATCATAGAAGATCTTGTGATTTTTATCATGTA
>OMNZ01054292.1:0-11315 GCA_900303255.1 Lesueurigobius sanzi | reverse complement strand
CACTTCACAGTTGTCTGTTACTTGTGTGTGAACTTTCAGTAAAAAAAAATCAAAATAAAATATTTATGTTTATGGTTGTAAACATGACAAAATGTGCAAAAGTTCAAGGTGTATTAGTACTTACGAGAGGCACTGTATATACTATTAAATATATTATCTGTAATTGTCTAATTGTCTGTTGGGCAAACACACATGAAACAATGTACAAACATTACAGGAACAACATTTTAAGCTTCTTGTTTCTAAATATCTTGTGCAACAAGTTAGGTCCTAAATGAATCATTTGCAAATGTGACTGTAAACCACAGATGACACAACTGTCCCACAGGGTGAGATCAAGACTTCCTATCAGAAGCGTTGGTTCGTACTGAAGGGAAACCTCCTGTTCTACAAGGAGAAGCCATCGGATCGGGACCTGATAGGAGTTATTGTTCTAGAAGGCTGCACTGTTCAGCTCTGCGAGTCTGATGAACAGTTTGCATTCTCTCTGGTGTGGAGCGAACCAGGACTAAGAACATACAAGTTTGCTGCTGAGGACCAGGAGGATCTCGAGAGCTGGATCAAGATCCTGTTGTCAGCCAATCACCAATACCTGGCCTTGCTGCTCACCGACATGGAGAGAACATACAGAGGTGACATCTACAGTTTATACATAGGGAGGAAGAGACAGAGAGGCATCTTTGTTGTATTGAGCAACTGTGGGTGACATTGTGTGACAGTGTCAGCTGTCGCATCATGGTGCAGGTGCTGTCATAGTTTACATAGTTTATACAGGACTGCATAGTATCAGGAGTAGAGGAGGAGTGCTTTATTGCCATAAGGGGATTTGCTTCTATGGTAACACAACAGTTTATATGGTATATCTTGCAATTAATGGGCACATGAATATTGGTTGAAAATATATGTTGTCGTTATAAAGTATTAGTAGAGAATACATGTACACTGATGAGTGTGTGCATGTGTCATTTTAAAGAATTAATTGCCTTTTAACATTTATTGATTTTTTGTTTTGTTTTGGAATACACCAACTGGACTTAAAATTTCGTTGTACTTGTGGCAATGACAATAAAGATTATTCATTATTCATTCATTCATGTAGCTATGGTGGGTATTCTAATTTATGATGTACTTTTGAGGTCGGACTACATACATCATATGTCTCAACTCACATTATACATTTTATAATTATTTTATATTTAAATATATTCAGTATTGAAAATTTAAATTATTCTTTGTCTCTCTTTGCTCAGAGGCCATAGGAGGAGCACCCAGTGAGACTGCAAAGACCAACCCCTTCATCATGCCGTATTTCCCTATTTCTGAAGCTGTACATGCTTCCACCAATTCCAACCTGCACCCCTCCTCATCACAGACTAATTTTCCCTCACCAGTCCTTGGAGCAGGACCACGTTTGGGACCAGGTCTAAGCGCCAGTCCAATGGTTCAATCGTCTGCAGCCATTTCACCCAAACCCACGCCAAAAAAATCACCCAAGTTATGGCCCAAGAAAGCCGCAAATGCAGTGAATACTCAACCATCCACCATGTTCTTTGAAGACTGGGCTGGGCTCACATCAGATTCCCAGGATGATTTTAAGAAGATGCATGAAGAATTTGGAAAAGAGATCAGGAAACTAATTTCACGATGGGCAAAACGACGACCAAATGGGGAAGAGGACTTGATTGACTTTGATAATTGTTAGTGTTAATATTTTTTATCCAAAATGTGAATAGATTGTAAAACATGCAAGACAAAAGTAGTAGTTTTAGTATTAGGATAGGATGTATGACAACTTATATGTCTAGCTATATGCCAAGTTTAAATTAAATTTTCATGTTCAACAAATGTTTTACGGTAATTTTTTTTATTTAATTAAAGCCAACTTATTTAATTAATAATTGAATAGGCATCTTTTAAATAGTCATTACTTTTATTAAGAATGTCAGAACATTAACCAAAAACATACCTACTGCAACATTTTTGTTTTGGCCAGACGGGTGAGGAAGAGAATGGCGGGGGGAAGGCAAAGCTATTTCTGTCTCTACAGCTGTCTTGTTTTTACGGTCTTTAACAGAGCTTGGCCTCTTTCTGTGCGACTCTCTCTCTCTCTTTTCACCTTCAGGTCCAAGCTGGACATGTGTGCTCCTCTGCTGACAGGCCCTCTTCACATGGGCACGACGTCAGTTACAGTCATCTGCCACAAGATATTGAGTAAGAACCCTGCCATTCAAATGGTCCGTCTACGCATTGGCTTGACATTGTCATGAACGATGTTTTCTGCACAGAAGCGAGGCATAGTATGCATTCACTTCATGCCAGTACCTGATACATACCTAAGTGGCGCAGTAACATGATTGATGGCAGCCTATGGGACTCATATATGGAGGTTAGTGGGTGGGCTACCAGCTCCCACTTTTAAAGTAACTATACTGGGAGGAACCATGTAGTTGGAGCAACCAAGAAGCAACCAAAATTAGTGCATTAAAGAGAAAAGTGGTAAATTAGACTCATCTTTTTCATTCAAAGTGAGTATAATGTGAATCACATAAACAGACTCACCCTTCAATGAAAACAATTCAAATATTTGCTTTAAAAAATAAATAAAAAACTCAATACATTAGTGGACACATTTTATGCTATTAAAATGAACCCTTGTGAGGAAGCTGTTAACATTGCTCTATTGCACAGTCACTACTTGGAGGCCAGTCACTACTTGGAGGCCGGCAGTTGATGGTTTGTCATTACTGGAACATTACCAGATTGGCACTGTCGACTGTTTTCAGGTTTCATTACTGTTTATGCTGACTGTTGGCACTACTCATTTTATATTGGACCCTTAGCCAAGTGGTGACTTCAGGAAATGTTAATGGAAAGTACATCTTGACACTTTAGGTGGCTTATAGCAGCTAATTAAAAGGAACCTCAGGCACCCTGAAGATATGCACACTGGTATTAGGCATTTAGCAGATTAAAGTGGCTGCTGATCTATGTAGGATTTCATGTCTGATTGTAGATATTATTGCATCTGAAACAACAATAACAGACTTTAAAAAGACAGTCTATTGATGGCATTCAGTTGTACCTCCTGTTTCTTTAGCCATATTAGTCCACATATGACACCAAAGTCGGCCAGTCAGTGTTGGCATTGAATTCACCTCATTCCAAGACTCCTGTGGCCTATTTTGGCTCCATGTGTAAAATGATATGGGCACACCACCTCCTCGCTCCACCCTCTTTCTCTTACTTTTCCCCCCAGCTCTATTTTCCGGCCAAACCTGATGGCGTGGCTAAAGTTAGCCCCCTGTGGGCTAGTATATAAGGCCCCAAGGGTACACCTCTTACATGTCAGTCACATCGGCTTGGCGTAGGCTTCTCTTCTTGACCACCAACCCCAGAAACTTGAGAGATGGTGAGTGTGGTGTCCACGTTCCATGGATCTGAGCAATCTCTAGGGAGCAGGAGCTCTATCCACACCCAGTGACCATGCCAGCCAGAGCATCACTGAGACATTTTCTATTTGGAATATCTGGAATACCAACATCTAATCAAGACACTTTAACTGATGGATTAGTGTCAGTCTGAGTTTGATGACCGGACTGGGAAAAAAACAAAATGTATCTGTATCAATGTATCATAACCCAAAAAAGGAAACATTTTGGGGAGATTGATGTAAATCATCAATGGCACCCTTTGCTGTGGAATTTGTGCTATAGACTTAATTGGATTGATTCTCTAAAACTCTTTAAAGTTAGTGTTTTCTTAAAAGTTATGCTTGTACATTTATGTTAGGTGTGTTTGGATCTATGTAAATTAATCATACATTTTCACTAGGAAAGTTGTGACTGTCTTTGTTGTATTGTTCCTGTTGATAGTTGTGATTTTTTTATTCAATATTTGATTATTATATGATTATCATTTTGCTCACAGGCACCCAAGAAGGCCAAGAGGAGGCAGCAGCAGGGTGAGGGTGGATCCTCCAATGTGTTCTCCATGTTTGAGCAGAGCCAGATTCAGGAGTACAAGGAGGTAACACTCTTTTCACAGCTTCACACTTTAGAAGGGTAGATACAGGCATGTCAAAGGCTGCCTAATACAAATTAATTTAATGGTGACACAATGTATTTGACCTTTGAGGTAATGTGAGGATGTACAACTCACATTAAAATGTTTATATCAAAAAGACATAGCTGTAAATTTGACCTATGTTCGTGACAGCAGCTTGTCTGTCGGGGAAAGGCCAGTAATCCTCCTTGGATACTGACAACTCTCCTATTGGTGACCCTCTAGGAATGCTGCTCAACAGCTGGGCTCCTCTTACATCAATCAAAGCAGGAAAGACGGTCTTAAAGTACAGGGAAAGAACAATAACTTAATTTGAATTTACAAAAGCAACAGGTGTGGTGTTAGGTAAGACAATATTTACATTTACCGAACAGTGTAATGACAAGATTTACAATACAGGGAAACATTACCAATCGTTGATACCGGACAGCAGAGTTGATAATTACATTAGCAAATTAGAGGTCATTACAAGAACATAAATGCCCCCATCAAAAGGCTTCAGTCACATGGTAAAAAAGGGGAAGAGGGTGACAGCTGTAATCAATGCGCACTTCTTAAATGTCGCAAGGGGCTTGTCTCAAATTCCGAGACCATTTTAACACCTTAGAAAGACAAGTGGGCGACCAGCTGCCAAGCCCCAAAAGGTTTTCCGTGCCATCTTTAGTTTCACAGACAGCTATGTGAAAATAGAGGTGTAGAAGAGTTTCAAATTTGCACATTGATCAACTCACATAAATAATTATCATACGGATTTCAAGTTTCACTTTGCACCTTTAGGCAGAACAATGCGCTGTACAATTTCTGACTCAACCTGACTATGATTGACTCTCTTCTTCAGGCTTTCACAATCATCGACCAGAACAGAGATGGCATCATCAGCAAGGACGATCTCAGGGACGTGCTGGCCACCATGGGACAGCTGAACGTGAAGAATGAGGAGCTGGAAGCCATGGTGAAGGAGGCTAGCGGCCCCATCAACTTCACCGTCTTCCTGACCATGTTCGGAGAGAAGCTGAAGGGTAATTTCACATACTTGATCACTTTTTAATACGTTAAATATGTTTTTCTACGTTGAATTAACTCAAACTTTATTCATAGGTGCTGATCCCGAGGACGTTATCGTGAGCGCTTTCAAGGTCCTGGACCCTGAGGCCACCGGCTTCATCAAGAAGGAATTGTAAGAAGCATTTTTCTGCGTAGTTATTTTTAATTATATTTTAAACAATACATAACCCCTAGCACCAGGAACACCATGCAGAGGGCTAATCTGTGAAATACCCACCACCACAACATACAGTACTTAATGAAGTGGTTCTTAAATTGATTCAAACTTTTTTACTGCCTATAACAGTTATTAGGGACTTAGGGGAGTTGCAGTGTAGACAGTGGCTTGTAAGTGACAAAACTGAAGCATTTATTCAGAAGGGCCACATGCATAGGTACATGTTGTCTTCTTTATCTCTTTCTAAAATTATATCCATTGTTTATCTGCAGCCTTGAGGAGCTCCTGACCACCCAGTGCGACAGGTTCACCGCTGAAGAGGTAAAGCACAGCATCTCTTCCTAACCATTTTGGAATTGTGTACATTTTAAGGTTTTAATCCTAAATCCCGTCTCTCTAGATGACCAACCTGTGGGCTGCTTTCCCCCCTGATGTGGCTGGCAATGTCGACTACAAGAACATCTGCTATGTCATCACACACGGAGAGGACAAGGAGGAGTAAAAACCCGCCTCTCTCAAGACCACTACCTCCGACTGAACCAACACTCGCCCCACGAACATCTATCCATCCATCCACCCTCTCTCCCCTCTTCTCTCCGAAGCCGCGACTGTCTCACACACTTACGCGTCACGGGCCCGCTCTTTCCACTTCCCAGCTCACTACAAAAAGGACTTGTCTCTGTTATGGAGATGCTCAGTGAGAGGTCTGAAAAAGGCTAAGGGGCTGTTTGTGTGTGAGTACCAACAGGGGAAAACATGGGATTATTTTCAAATAAAATAATCTTGTGGAACTGAAACTCTCTCTCTATCTCTTTCCCTGTTTATTGTCACTCCTCCCTCTCATTCTGTCCAGGCGGGTTGGGGCAAACAGTGCATGCTTCATACAGATTTATGTCGTATGCATAGCAGTCCAGTGTATATAGCGGTCAGTCCCTTGGGTGCTGTGGTGCATGCACAGGCTCTTGCTTGAAACAAGTGAGCAGTCTGACTTATTGACGACAGTCTGTTAGTTTCAACCTGACCAACAGAGTGGATGTAGGAGTTTCGTATGTTTTTTGTACTGGTAGTAAGGAGTATTATGGCGTGCACACTAAAAGAGCTGGGTATTGTACTAAAATAGACTGCCTACCCCTCTCTTTTAATGTCCCTTGATGTCCCTACAGAGGAAAGACCACAAGAGGAAAGGCTGATGTAAAGTTGTGTAAGTGAAAGAGATGGTGAAAGATGGTGAGGAGGAAGGATTTGAGATTGAGGCAAAAGTAAAAGGTCTTTGCTTTAGGTCTCTCCTTCTTCCGCCTGACCACTGTTTCTCTCCTGTCGATGTGACTGTATGTGTCTCAACTGTAACAAATAAAGAACGTGCAAATAAAAGCCACTATCTTTTCGTACAATGCTGTGTCTGTTGGTGTAAGTGGGACTGGGTTGAAGCACTGGTCAGATTTGAGGCACCATTTGGGGACGGCAATGACCGCGCACTGACTGAATAGCATATGGTTAGGTCTAAATGAGGGGTGCTTACGACCTAAATACACAAACAAATAAATAAATAAATACATATTTTTAAAAACAATGTATTGAAAAATGAATGAATGAATGAAATGCTAATTTAATGCTAATATTCAGATTCAATTTGGTTTCTCATACTTGTACCTGAGGACAATATCTAGCAATTAATTATACTAATTTTGACCTTTTAGGGGGAAAAAAATAGATCCAAGACTTATATGGCAAACAGCAAAAAATAGCTCAGACCATATAAGGATTAGGACTTTAAAATATCTTTAAAGGTGAACAATTTTAAATATATAATATTTGAAATATAATTTTAGGCAGCTAATAATAGTAATATTTTAAATAATTCAGTCAACTTACTTCAGTGATAACATAACACATTACATTTATTAGTCAACTTATATTTAATTAAATGTCTTATGTTTGCAAACAAAAACATGGATGTGCCATGGGATAAATGAAGTGCCTCCCTTTTTGCCCAGATTACATTTCAATTTATTCATACACCGTATTTACTCCAAGCATTCAGGAGACATTAGAGCTTAATGTGTTTTGATTTTATTCATAAAATGTTCCGTCATTAAGCTGATGACGATCTTTGGACTAAGATCGAAACGTCCTACACTTC
Organism: Lesueurigobius sanzi; assembly: GCA_900303255.1. Classification (NCBI taxonomy): domain Eukaryota; kingdom Metazoa; phylum Chordata; class Actinopteri; order Gobiiformes; family Gobiidae; genus Lesueurigobius; species Lesueurigobius sanzi. Next base: position 3,891 of record OMNZ01054292.1, on the reverse strand, counting down.
AACTACAGAGTACAGATGAAGACTTGTCAGAATTTTTGCCTACCACGTGACCAATGCATCAGGAAGTTATGGTAAAAGTAAAACTGTAATTTCAAAATAAAAGCATACGGTAACGTCATAGTTTTGTACAAATAACAATAGCGAGGACCAAACCACGGTGCGTAATACATCTTGCTAGACTGAAAAAAATCATTTTGGTATAACATTGGAGCATTTTATGTTGATTTTCTTTACAGCGACGACCATGACCGGAAGTTACGTTTAGTGTGCAACTTGACCCCGATTCGACAGAAACCAGACTGCACTGTACCTGTTTTGTCCCGGGACAGGGTTCTGCACCGCCTGCTCGTGTTGGGATGTTATCGATGTGGTCCCTGGTGCCTTGCTGAGCTCAGGATCTGTCGAGCTGAGACTCCGTCACGGCCATGGCGTCGCCGTGTCCCCCGTGCACATCTGTCAGGCTCCCCGCTCTGGCTGTCGCCCTGCTCCTGGCGGCAGTGACCACGGTGGAGTCTTCACAGGGGGACAAGGAGCCCGTTTACCGCGACTGTGTCAAGCAGTGCGTCCGCATCAACTGCACTGGAGTCCGGCTGAAGGGCTTTGAGTCCGCTCAGCCGCACTACATGGCGCTCACAGGTGAGAGACTGCTGCTTCAGGTAAATGGTTCTTACTCTGTGCATATCAATGTTATAACTGTGTTAATTTCACAATATACCAATGTTGATTCTGCCAAGTAACTTCGACAAGGCACATGTATTTTTGTCTTAATATTTCTTCTAATAATACTATAGGCAATAGGCCTACCTACTAAGGTTCAGTAATATATTTTTGACACGTTACTAACAGTGTTATAAATTGTATATATATATTTTTTTGATCTACTTGGCTTTAGGTCTTTCTTGGATATACTACATCAACATTTCAAAAAGGACTGCAATAGACAATAACTTTAGGTCTGATTTTAACCTAGTTTTTCTGGTTGAGCAAGATTTTGTTTATCCTGGTCTTTCTTAGCCATTGTCCATTTAAAGGACGCCTTGTATGACAATGTTGCTCAGATTATATCTTCATTCATATGCACATTCATTATACACATATTTACCTAAAATTCTTATTATTATCCAGATTTGGCCATTAAAACAATGTTTGTCCTTTCTCAAACCCAGGCTGGACATGCCGTGATGACTGTCGCTATCAGTGCATGTGGACCACAGTGGGCCTGTATCAGTCGGGGGGCTACAGGGTTCCTCAGTTTCATGGCAAGGTTGGTTCTCACACAAAATCATAATACTATTTTAATTAAATTACGTAATAACAGTATTGTTTTCATTCTGTTCATAGTGGCCATTTACTCGGATCCTGTGTTTTGAGGAGCCTGCCTCTGCGATTGCGTCTCTGCTGAACGGTTTGGCCTGCCTCCTCATGCTCCTGCGCTACCGCAGCACTGTGCCACGACAGAGCCCCATGTACCACACCATCAATGCCTTCTCACTGGTGGGGCTAGATACTGACTCTACAAGTGCAATGACATTATTATTATTGTTAACTGCAACACGATAATTATTGTAGGTATCTCTTAATGCCTGGTTCTGGTCCACAATTTTCCACACCCGGGACACTTATCTAACTGAGGTAATGGCTTCTATTGTGAAAAAAACAGAAGTTCTTACTTTGAAAAATGCCTCTCGTGATAAAAACGATGTGACCCTCTTGTTTCAGAAAATGGATTATTTCTGTGCCACAGCAGTCATTCTCTACTCAATTTACTTATGCTGCGTCAGGTAGGTAACACAGTAAAGATGAAAACTGACTTTGCTGCCAACACACCCAACATGTCTTAAGAACTACATGCCTATTGACATCTTTTCTCTTTTCACAGAACATTGGGTCTGAAGCGTCCGGAGGTGTCCAGCATGGTGGGAGTCCTCCTCATTCTCGTGTTTACATCCCACGTATCTTACTTGACCTTTGTTAGCTTTGACTATGGTTACAATATGCTGGCCAATGTTTCTATTGGTAAGACATTTACAGTAAAATGCAATCCTTGCTTCATTGTTCATGTAGTTACTTAAATGTCGCTCTGTATTTTGCTGAAGGCATGGTGAATCTGTTGTGGTGGCTGTGCTGGTGCTGGCAGAACCGGAGGACCCTGCCGTACTGGTGGAAGTGTGGCCTGGTGGTGCTGCTCCTTCATGGGCTGGCCCTGCTCGAGCTGCTGGACTTCCCTCCGCTGCTCTGGGTGTTCGATGCCCACGCGGTCTGGCATCTCAGCACTATCCCTGTGCACTTCCTATTCTACAGGTATGTCCTCTCGCTATCATCATCTGACAGAAACGGTGTGTACATCCTGAGATTAATTATACTTTTTTTTTTAATTAACAGCTTCCTTATAGATGACAGCCTCTACCTGCTAAACACAGAGAAGTTGGGAGTCAAAGTGGAGTAGAAGGAGCTAGGCACCTCTACATCACGACCACATCTTTGCACCTCTTCAGTCAGGGTCACAGGAAAGGTCCATATCTCCAGATGACATGCGTAACATCTTTCTGACTTCCACTGAAGTAGATACTGTTTACATTTGTTCTAAACTGCAGCCCCCCAAATCTTAGCCCTTTTTGATGACAGGCAAGTCCACTTTCACCAGATTCAATGGGCAAGTAAAAAAAAAAAAGAAGAAGCTTTGCAGTGTGTTGTGGCTGGCAATAGAGGGCACCAAACCCTTACTAGTCGTACTCCTGCACTGAGCAGGAGTGCAGCGTGAGCCAGACTCCTGTGCCAAAAGTGGAGTGAGGGCTGAGGGGTGCCCCTTGTGAAGCAGGGAGGCTGTGGATTGTTCCAGACATGGGGGTAAAAGGGTTTATGTTTGGAGGCGTTTCCAGCTGACTGTTGTTTTCTTTTCTCACCCTCACACCTTTATTTTTGTGCACACATTGTTCCCACTACTGCTTTGTCTTATATTCCTTATATTCCCTTATTTTATGTATTTACTATTGTCTACTGCCTTAATTACATTGCACAATGTTTTTTTTTAATTTTTTTTTAATATCTGCATAATTTGAAGATATAAATATATGGTATGAGATATTTTCACCGATTGCCTTATAGAGAGAAACAGAGAAAGTAATGGAAGGAAGGCCTATTGCAGCTTTACATAGAATACATAACTGATCATCTTTTGTCCTTAGAAGGGTGCATAACTTATCATTATGAGTATTTTCATCACACTTCAGATGCTGCTTACCACAAATTTACAATCAGATAATTCCACTTTCCCTTTGAATGTGTTTATGACTTTTTTTTTTCTTTCTTGCTTTCTCCTCACTGTCACCTTATTCTTGAATCCACGCATGTACTTCAGCATGTGTCTTCTCAGAGGTCCTTTTCGAATGTGCACTTTAGGGGTGTGTGTGCTTTACATGTACTTGCCTTTGTATGACAATGAGAGAATGTGAACAATGAGCAGTATGCGTGTAACCGTTGCCTTGACGCTGTTGTTTTTGCCATCACATGCCGAAACCCTGCGTGCTAGTATAGATTGTACTGGATCCCTTTGTAATACTACTGATGTGGCAGAGTGGTTTGCTGCATGAGTGTGTGACAAGGTAAATTTAGCTTTGTTGACAGCCTGCGAAGGGGCCGGGGGGAGACCAGAGGGACCAAAGAAGTTGTCATTAGTTTGGGTCAAAACAATGTCTTATTTTAAATGGACTGAAATTCTATACAGACAATATTCTGATAACTCGCATGACAACATCTTTATAACATTAATAATGATCACAATGTGTCCCTAACACGTGCTGCCCCCTGCCTGCTGCCCTGTGCCACTGAGTGCACTTTCCTCCTCACATCAAACCTTGACCAAAAATATTAAAAAAGATGGAACAAATAAAC
>OMNZ01054291.1:0-10888 GCA_900303255.1 Lesueurigobius sanzi | reverse complement strand
ACTTCTATGTTTATAGAAGCATATTTTAGTGGAATAATAATCAAAAAAGTGCTATGAACGCCTACATTTTTTTGTGATTTTGTCAAAAAATAAACATTTCTACAGTAACTACAGCCTTTATCTTCCATCTCCTGGGCTAGGTCTAATCCACAAAACATTTTCTAATTTTCACAGCCATATTCATTGTTTTTTTTGCATATAGGGAAAGAGTGAGGTGAGAAATTCCATTTCCGCCTATTTTCTTAGTTGTTTTTCTGCTTCTATCTTGATTACTTCATTGATATGACTCTAATACAGCATTCGGATGATACTAGTTCAATTTGTTATGAAAATAAAGAGTCCCAGCACTTGATGGTGCACCATTAGGAGGTGTTTCAGAAGCAATAAAACAAAAAAATACCAGCCGAAAATAACAATAAATAATGCCCCAAGACCTGAGAGGGATCAGTTTCTTCTATATCAGACAAATAGGTAAGTGATGTGTTATTCATTTACTTTAACATGTTTCTATAGCCAATCCTGTCATCTTCTTCAGATGTGTCATGTGATGTTAGATGTGACGTCTTATATCAGCTGTTGTCATTGACATTACGATTTCCAAAATAAAAAATCTATAGAGAAACTTTGATTCAGTAGAATGGGGTATTGGGGGTAACGTGTTATGTATCAGCACTTCCTGGTCCCGATTCGAGAGTGTGTGCAGTGGGCACCTGGGTCAACAGAGAGGGGAGCTGCACTTTACTGTATCAGAATCTCAGTGATGTCATTATTTAGATGATTTAGTTTCTCAAAATAGCGGAGCATCTCTGTTGTGCAGTCTTTTCTGTCCATTCGGAACAAGTAAATAGGCTAACGCTGGCTTATAGTTGTTAGCTACTGTTAGTGACTGGTCTTTGAGAGGATCTGCACTTTCCAAAGACATTTTCCAGGGAAAGAATGATTTTAGGGTGTTCCATGCATCGTTCAGGAAGAGTCAGAACACTCGGCAGTGCTAAAGTACATCCATTTATTTACATGCATAATGAGTAGCCATGTGCCTCTGTCAAGTCTTCAGATTAATATGATAGAACTGGAAAAGACTTTACATGTCAGTATGGCTGCATTAAGATGTGTCTGCCAGAGTGAAAGTTATTAGCTCTGTATCTACTGCTGATGTTGTTTTGTTTTTTTTTTTTACTTTAAATGCTTCAAACGCATGTTTTGTCCCACCGTCCGGTTAGCTTGGGTCTGTGCGCATGTGCAGTTTGACTTAACATTGAACATGCATGTATTTCGGAAATCAGGAATTGGCTATGTGTCTGTGAGGAACTGTAAAGGTTTGTTTGATAATGTTGTAAATGTTACATGTTTCACCAATAACAAAAATCATAGCCAATATCAGCTCAAGACAGACCTGCAGTTTGACCAGAAACACAAAATGGCGGCCCCCATTGCAACTTCCTGAATAAGGTGAATAGTGAAATGGAGCTAGAGGAGCACTCTAACGTGTAACTTTCATAATTAAGTAGCGCAGTAACATACCAAGCAGTGCTTAATTTGTAAATCCAGATTTTCAGGAACACTTATGTACTGGGTGGATTTTATGGGGGAACAGCCCAAAATAATTGCATATTTAAAAGTTGTTGGAGTATTTTATTTCCCGGATCCAATAAAGCTCAAAATTCCGATTTCCCAGAATGCGTTCCCCCAAAAGCCGGATCAAATTAAGCACTGGTACCAAGTTACTTTTCCAAAGGAGAAACACGCTAACTTAACAAGTTACATTTGAAAGTAACAATACCAAACACTGTTTATTTCTTTCCAGGTTAAAGTTTATATGTTAAGAGAGAAAACTGTACCAAACCTGAAAATTGAAAAAAATGTTGTAGTTGTACCAAACCACATCAAATGCCAATGTAACTCCAGACTATAATCAAAAACACGTTAAACCTTAGTCATACACTTGAGATTGTGTCTGCACCACACTTTTCACGCTGTTCAGCTAATAAACATGACTTAAACTGACTTTTGTCACCCCTAAAAGGTTTGAACAATAAGAAAGACTGAAAGTAGGTTTTAGTAGAGATGCCGTTTGGCGCAAGTTGACAGCCATCCATCCATCCAGACAGAAAAGAAATGAGAATCAAGCTGTTTTGATTCCCAGTATGTGCTTTATGTGCTATAAATGACAACAACTGAACTGAAGATGCATGCACCACCGTTTGGAAACCACTTGCACATACAATCCAGGGCATTTAGCTCCGGTACACATAACGCTCCATATACTACGCCCCGTGACATGAGGCAGCCAGTCAAGTGCAATATGAAAAGATTAACCTTGCAGGCGCTCAGATGGCATACGCGTGGGTTAAAAAAAAGGAGCGCAGGGAAACCCCAGGCTATGGCGTCGGGGAAAGCAGCAGGCGCATAACGAGCCGTGGGCAGGGGCCTCTCTCCTAATGGGAAGATTTATTATCTCTCACTATCAATTAATCCCCGCGGACAGACCGGGGCCAGCAGGAGTGCACCAGGACTATGTAAAAGACCAACACGGAGCCAATGCAGCCGCGGCACTGGGGCCAAATGAAAAAAAGATGACGGGGGTGAGGATAGGGAAGGGGCGAGCCAAGGAGAATGAGGCAATGATGTGCAGATAATACCAATTTCAAAGATTAACGGATAGCGATGGGAAAAGAACAGAGCGCTGTAGAGGTACTTGGATTGGAACAAATAATGAAGGTAGAAATTGGATGATAGAATGAGGATGAGATGTCGATGGGATCACAGGCATAAATCTGAATTTGGAAGATGCGTACAGCGATTTGAACTGCTATGGGCTTTTAATGTGGTGTATAATAGTAGGAAATATACTGGTTAAGTGCAATAGGGGGAGCAATAAGTGGAAGTAGGTCAATGAGTGCTATTTTAAAGCATGCTTCTTTTTGGAAATACATTAACAAAGTGGCTAAATACAAGAGTGGCTAAGAGAGGTCTGTTGTAGGGCAGGACAGAGGGATGATGGAGAGACTGTGCTTGATTTAATGTTAATGTTCTTCAGTCTAATGTGGAGTGGACCATAAACAATTTATTCTGAGTGCTTGTACTTTGTCAAGTTGTGACTAGTCACCGAAATGCGTGACATCAGGGTGTTCATTTCTAGACTCACCACAAAGACGTTGATGTTTGCTTTCACAAAAAACATTTTACATGAATAACTATACACATTTTAAAAAGATTGTAGATTCTGTCTTAAGTAGGAAAAATGTCTTCATCTGTACTCTGTAGTTGAAGTGTAGGACAACGATCATCATCAGCTTCATAACGATGTGAGCACGCTCGTGGGTCTCTTAAGAGTTAACCAGAAGGAGGAGTTAACCTCTAGTCCCACCTCTGACACTTCTCTCAACAGCCTTAGAACTTAGCCCAGGGTGAGACAATACAGAGGTAACGAGCCAATTAAACATGAATAGGCTAAGATGGTTTCCTACCTTTAGTACCAAGAGAGGAGGGACTTAGAGGTTAACTCCTCCTTCTGTTTTACTCTTAAGAGAACCACAAGCGTGCTCAAGTCTTTATTAAGCTGATGATGATCTTTGGACTAAGATTGAAACGTCCTACACTTCAACTACAGAGTACAGATGAAGACTGAAGAAATTTTTGCCTATGGACAATGGACAACTCCTGTACGACTGAGAACTTACACAGACGATTCTGTCTTAAGGTTTCGAAGGTAAAGATTCTTCAGTTTTCATCTGTACTCTGTAGTTGAAGTGTAGGACTTCTCGTTCTTCATCCAAAGAACATCAAGGTACTATTAAAATAATAATAATAATGCATCGGTTTTATATAGCGCTTTTTTGGACACTCAAAGATGCTTTACATGGCATTATTCTTTCACTCCATACTTGGTGGTGATAAGCTACTATTGTAGCCACAGCTGCCCAGGGGTAGACTGACAGAAGCGAGGCTGCCATTTTGCGCCATCGGCCCTTCCGACCACCACCACACATTCACTCTCTCACTACATTCATACGGGCTGTGGGTGAAGTGTCTTGCCCAAGGACACAACGACAGTCTGCAGCTGCAGGAGCCGGGATTCAAACCCCCGACCTCTCGATCATAAGACGACCCGCTCTACCATCTGCGCCACTGTCGCCCACACAGCGCCTACATTAAAAGTAGTTTATACTGTAATACTAGTCCATATGGACATTTGCTTTCTGCAATTGACAAAGTGCAATACCTGGGCACCCTTCTCCTTTTCTCGTAAAAGTGTCTTGTAGTTCCAAGCTGGTGAGTTAGTCACCTAAGTACATTTATATCTTGCAGTGAAATGCAGTGCTGTGATAATGTCTGTAATGTTGTATTTTCCGAAAATATATCTGCCCACGAATTAAATGAATATAGCAATATAGTTATATGGATGTTCTCCAAAATCAGGACCATTCTGGACTTCCCTCCCACCCGCTCCACAATATGGTGATTAATTCAAATAACTGGACGTACATTTAAAAGAGACGCCAACATTTCACACCCCATATATGGACCATCTGGGTGGGGGTGGTGAAATCCCAGTGAGGAAACTCCCTATGTGGCGAGTGATAAGTTGGTGTCTGTTTGAAAAGGGTGAGTTCAGCCTTATTTGCACGGGATTAGAATTATCTCGGGACCTGAGGTAAAAAGTTAAAATTATTGACGTTCTCTGAGTTCCTATTCCCGTGCAAATCTGCCATTCCGGTAATTTGGAAGGCAAAAATTCGGAACTTTTCTAATTAACTTATTACGTTATGTCTGTTGTATGAACAGGGAAACGTGGCACACGGGCATCACTCCGTGTGTTCATCATTGGCCGCATTGACACAAACATTCTCATTGAATCAAAAGGCAGTTTTTGTCCATTGTATTAAACAGCGCAAATACTGTGCAATGTCATTCAGTCAGTCATCAATGTGGCGCCCTCGAAGCACAGCGCGTTACTATAGGAAGTGGCAGCGCTGCATGCCAGTGTTTTGAAAGTTTTAACCTATACTTAATGAAGGCAACATTGATTCAACACGTCTTTCTAACAGTATATTTATGTTCATATTTAAAGCATTACATCGACCCAAGTGTGTTTTTTAATCAATTTAAAAAGTATAAAAAAGAAAACGAACTGCAATATTACAGACATGATCCGGAAGTGACCCCGTTGTTATTGCAACGTTGGACCAACATTGGACAGCTGTTGTTTAATGCGAAGAGCAGAATCCTAGATACATGACGCAGATGGTGTTCGCTTAGCGTGCGGTCGCTATAGGGGCGGGCCGATACTAAAATATTGATACTTCAATACGGGAGCTAGTATCAAAAGGATCAATACTCATGCCTAAATATCGATACTCAATTCATACATTTTAGATTAGTATTTTGTACATAAAAGTTACTTTTACTTGCCATTATCAATCTGGTTAAGCAGGTAAGTGAACAATAATATGAGACTATCTTTGGGTAGTTTTAATGCATTTTAATATAAAATGCAATGGTATTGGTGTTGGTTCGGTATCAAAATTCTGATCCCAGTATTATTATTATATTATCCCGTGCAAATTACCGACGTCCTGGTGTAATTTCAGTTTTACGGAGGTAATTCTAAACCCCTGCACATAGGGCTTTAGAAGTTTGACATACTATACATCTGCCACACACCATCCCTCACATGTGCCCTCTTCTTCACTTCAAAAACCTCCACTGCTACATTAAAGAACAACCTAAAGCCACGCACTGACCCCTCCATCATGGCTGCTCTCTACAGTTATGTGATGTTTCAGACTCTGGGCGTTTTCTCTCCCTCGTCTCTCTCTTGCTGACAGCACACGCTCAGACCAGCTCTCTCTCTCCGTCCTCTCCGTGTTGACCTTGGCCGCTCCGTCAGAGGGTGATGTTCCGCTCCACACCGCTGGGCTCTGCATCATTGACCCGCTGGGGGGCGGATGAACACCGGACACATGCCATGCCCGTGTCTGCAGACCCACTGGGCCAAGGAGACGCACGCGGGCAGGGGTATGAGCTGATGGGAGGGCCAATGTGAGCCGAACCTTATTATAGGCGGTGTCATCATCTCGCCAAAAACTAAACTCCCCGCAGAAAGCTCAGGGGCTATCCGACTGTAAAGGATACGGCTGAATAAAACTGTGTCTGTTTGGCAGCTAACACATGAAAAAGATGTCGGACAAAAGGGTGATGTAGAGTTGTTCAAAGATGACTGGCAAATGACATTGGACTATCTGATTGAAAAGTTGCATCAGGGGGACTAAAGGCTGATGTTGCCACCAGTTACTGCAGGTTGGTACTGAGTGAGAGATATGTCAAATCTGTCATCTAGTGCAACTATTCTCAAATAATGGATAACAGTGCAGACGGTTGCCAACAAATGATGAATCAATTGGAAATGAACTTGAATGACGCAAAGGTTAACGCAACACTTTCAGTTTGGATGGACATATTAAACGGGAAACTAGTAAAGTATAAGCAAATAAAGATGCATTATTCTGTGTTCTATTGTATTTAGGGCTGGGCAATTGATCATATTTTAATCGAATCGCGATATTAAAAAAGGTTGATGTAGATAATCGCGTGGTAAGCTGTAATCGTCAAGCCAAATAGCCAATCCATCCGCAGAAAAACATGCAGCTCACTAGTAATTACAAGTCTAGTCTAGTAGGTGGCGGTGAATGCTCAGTTGTTTCCAGTTCTCTGGTTGATTCCTGTCAGCAAAATCAACAATAAGATAGCTTCGTAACTGCTGATGGTGATACAAAAATGACCGGACAGTTTCCTCTTAATTTTGGAACACTAAGGAACATTTCTTTAGGATTTCTCCTCCAAAAGAATCGGTAGGTCAGAGATGCTTTTCTAGTTAAAAATTGTTAGCTAGCTGCAATCTGTCATTCTTTCTTCAAAAACTTTCACTTTTGTGCGATCTCTGCACATGTGTTTTTATGTTGTGCCTGACCACGTGAGAGGCGTGGTGTCGGTGTAGCTACTGTGCCCATCTCTGCTTCTATAGTAGAAGGTTAGCAGTTAACACTCAGTGTGATGTGATGTAGCAATACAACAGGAACAGGCCTGGGCCACGCAATCTGTATGATCACAGGTACTAGTAGTTGAGGCCAAATGTATTTGTTTTTATTTGATTTTTCTTATTAAGGCAAAAATCAAATCGAAAATCGAGATCGTTCAATATGGGGATTTTTTTTTTTTTTCCATAAACGCCCAGCCCTAATTCTTTTGTATTGTTTTCATGGTTAGATTTGTCATTAATGTAACTTCACTGTACATATACTATATTTTCTCACTAACAGTTGTAAAAGGTAAATTGTGGATTTTGATTTTATTTATTCTACACACCCCAAACTCAGGGAGGCTCAAAAACTCCTCTAGTGTGTAACCAGCTTTATATATAATCCAGTGGAGATGCATAGGCAGCGACCTGCACATTAAACATTATATTACCTGTATAACTGCAGCCTTTCCACAGTTGAGATTTGAGTCTGATTGGGATTTATCTGGCAGTCCTAATCTTGCACACACTTCTTAACAACAAACCTTACTTCATTTGCATGGGAGATGGTGACAGGGAAAAGGCAGGTGATGCTCAACGCTCAACACAAAATACATGTGCACTGGGAATAAGTTGTTTGTGTTTTTTTATTTAAAAGTTCATATAACCCATACAGCAAACTGTACAATTGAATTATTCACAGTGTGTTAAAAAGAAAATATTTCAGTAGGTCTTATAATATTTTGACTTTCCCCATGAGTTACTCTGGTGTTGGTTATTCTATCGTTCTCTTAACACATACATATACTAGGAAAACAAAGTTGTTTTTCTTTTTTTACAAAACCTTACAAAAACTATATTCATAGAAATTCTGCATGTCCACAAAGAAAACCCTGGTTGGCACCAAAGTAGTATGTATATCATTTTGTTTGAGAGGGTTCCTGCCAAATAATAGAAACTGAGAATCAAAGGTTTTCCATAAAAGTTTGTGATTGCAGAAACTCAAAGTCAAAGCACAGACCGCTAATGGAACACAGTTTATGTAGCTTACATTGTTGCATTACTTTTCTCTCACAATTCATACAGTTTTGTGTAAAATGACATTATTATTCACATTAATTTGTAAAAAAAGATGTATATATTCAAGAACCAAATGGACAGAACCAGTCAATCGTAAACCCTGTCTCAATACCAGCACTTTTCTATTTTGATAGAGAGTGTTTGAGTATCTTCCATGGTACAGAAGTGGCACTGGCTGCAGGAGGAGCTACAGTACACAGTAGGGTACATCAGGTCCAAACTGGCCTCACTGAGTCCAGTTTTATGAGATACACCCTCTTTACGGGACAGGCCCCTTAGTACAATGGGAAGCTTAGGACGTCCTGTTCACATCACCTTGTAAAATATAAGAGGCATCTTCAAAAGCAGATTTACATACATCGTCCCACCTGGTGATACTAGTCCAATATACCATTTATCATAATGCTTCTCCATAAAAGAACGGACAAGGTCCAGGCGTTGAACTTGATAAAGTGAGGAAGTACAGGTTAAAGTGACCTCTCTAAGAAATAAATAGCTCTATTTAAATGTGAACAGAATGTATTTATAACGGTATAAATTTAGCAAAATACATTTTATCCCACTGCTCTTATCTACAGACTCTACTTTTCCGAAGGGATTCATAAACAATTATACACTCTACTAAACCAATGCTAAATTTTACAGACTGGTGTTTCAATGAGTTACACATAGTTCCAATATTATTCTGTTTATGTGTTGAACCTCATAGAGGTTTTCTCTTCATTATCTGTGACAGCAGCTCATAGACACCGCAGACTCCATAATGGCACCATAGTTTTATTGTCAAACATCACAAGAACACAAAATCACCCACTGTCCTGTTGTCAGGGCAGCTCAGGTTTTCTGTACCATCACCGATCAAACTATAATCAACCCGCTGTGTGTTGCACTGTCGAGGGGCATGAGCACAAAAGACCAGCATGGAGGTGTTAGATATACAGACAACTAAGATAACAGTCCTTCCACTCACTTCTGTGATCTATAGAACACAAAGGCATGTATTGAATTACCCCTATGCACATGAAGGCCTCAGGTGGACTTACTTCACTATAGTTGTACCCATGGACTAGTTTGTGCCTTGACGGTACATGTATTCTCTAAGGAAACAATTTGGCCTGTACATTTTTAATACTTTTCTGGGACTGAACATATTATGTGGCTTAATTTGGAACCACAGTTTCTTAATGAGCCAAAAACTGATGTCAAATAGTGTTATGTTAGACCTTTACTTCATCTTCATCACAGATATTTGCACAAATACTGTAATTTCACATTGGATAAATTAGCTGTACTCCATGTTTTGTAAGATTGTGATCTTTGGCAATAAGTATTTAACCTAAGCAAACTTAACCACATCATTTTTACACGTTTTATTGATGAGAAAATTATTTGTTGAGTTGTTGATTGATTGGCCCAATACATGTACATGATACTGTAGCTTATTATGTGACCAAAACTCCGTCTCGTTTCCCCCCAAACACTACACCACAAACTACACATAGTGACTGTGGCCCTGTGAACCGTCCCTTGTATCCATCGAGTGCCTAAGACTTTTGAGGTAACATCATTAGCTGTCAAAGGCCATTTAGAAGAAAGAAGTGTGTGTGTTGGCGCATCCGTTTCGCTGCTGATCCATTGAACTTTTGGAGATTTCTGTCCATTATTGCCATTCCTTCTTCCCATTCCGAGTCCGTAGTGTTCCCGCGCGTCAGCCTGTTGTGTCTTTTCCCTTTTTTGTCTCAGTTTTTGGTGTTACCGTGGTGAAAAATGTCATACCTGCGTGGCCGACGCCGCCATCTTGAGCGTGCCGTGCTTGGTCAGCGTCCCTATGTCACTGTGGTTGATGGTGGAGTATCTGGAGATGCCGTCGAGGCCGTTGTCCCGAGCCTCCGGGTAACCCCCCGACGCGTTGCTCAGGAGGCCCTTGGTTTGGGAGCACGAGCGGAGCGTCATGGAAAAACCGGAGTCATCCCAGTGCTGCAGGTGCTCAAGTGGTCCTTTCCCGGGAGGCGACGGTGGTTGTAGGCGTGCATGTTGATCACCGCGTCGCTCTTCATCGCGGGAGGGGGGGGCGGAGGCGGGGGGCGGTGCTTCAGGCGCCTCTCGCAGGTGAACGACAGTTTGATCTCGTCCACCATGGCGCTGCACAAAGACCTCTGGGCCAAAAGGGAGGGGAGGGGCGGGGAGGAGATGGGGAGTGAAAGGGGGGGGAGGGGGAGAGAAGAGGGATGGGGGTAAATGCCTTAGATTTATAATACTGGGTACTGGGTGATGATTAGAAATTATCAAAGTATACAGTACAGTTGTGCTCATAAGCAGTGTTGGGGAGTGACTAAATACATGTATTTAAAAGAAGTATTCAGAATACTCATTTTGAGTAACTGTATTCAGGTACAAATACTCTCTCAGTTGAGGGTATTTCGAATACAGTTACTTTTCAAATACCAAAGGAATACAGAGAGGGAGGAGAGAGAGAGGGAGGAAGACAGAGAGGAAAGAGAGAGAGAGAGGAAGGAGAGAGAGAGAGGAAGAAGAGATAGAGGAAGAAGGAGAGAGAGCGAGGAAGAAGAGAGAGGAAGAAGAGAGAGAGAGAGGAAGAAGAGAGAGAGAGGAAGAAGAGAGAAAGGAAGGAGAGAGGGAGGAAGGAGAGAGAGAGGAAGAAGAGAGGGAGGAAGGAGAGAGAGAGGAAGAAGAGAGGGAGGAAGGAGAGAGAGAGGAAGATGAGAGGGAGGAAGGAGAGAGAGAGGAAGAGGAGAGAGAGGAAGGAGAAAGGGAGAGAGAGAGGGAGGA